>JAZAYU010000785.1:0-152998 GCA_038501625.1 Corbicula japonica | reverse complement strand
AATAAGGGGTCATAACCATGGTCTTAACAGGTGTGGCCCAAATACAAAACCCCAGGGGCACAACTACACATGATTGTCAACATGCCTGTAAAGTTTCATGACTGCGACTCTCATACTTTGGAATTACATACAACAAGATTACTTGCTGAATGCATTTTATTGAAATGCATAAGTAACATCACTCTGGTCTTAACAGGTGTGGCCCAAAACAAAACCCCATGTGCACAATTAAACATAATGGTCAACATACCTGTTAAGTTTCATTTTTGTGGCTCTCATACTTTTTGAGTTATGTGCGACACAGGTTTCGTAAGTACGGAGGGACGGATGGACAAGGGCATCCTATAAGGCTCCTCCTCGCTCAGAGTGGGGGCATAAAAAGGATGCAGGATCCAAGAATTAGAATAAGGTAATTCTATGAAGGAATCTGGACCCTTTATTCTGATGACAATGCTTTCCCTACTAGGATCCTCAACCCTATTATTAGAGTTAATAGGCTACTTGTATTGTTAAAGAATAATATCTTTCAGACTCGGGCACTCACTCCATTACAAGGGTAGTGCTAGTATTCAGAAGGGACTACAACAGTTTGACAGGAGCTGGAATAAGTTTTAAATACTGTTTTCAACTACAAGCTGATAGTATAACTCATAGGACCTATTATTTTCATATCTAGGTTCTTGGTCCCTGGCCAATGTTAGGTTTATGAATACTTTTTTGTTTGGTCTACTATGCTATTCAAGATGCAGTACTACCTTTCCAACTTGCTACTACAACGTTTCTATTCAGGCTCAGAAGGGGTTTAACATTTTTTCTAGGACTGACATTTCCTTTTCACGAAGACTAAGGCCATATTTAAAGCAAAGCGACTGAAACACATAGTCTCCATGAGGTTCCAAATTTTCAAGCCAAGTATTATTAAAACCAGTTCCATTTGAATGGATTCATTGTTTCAAGCAAAAAAAAAAGAATGATCAAGATGAAGCTGTAATAACTGTAATAATTAAACATAACAAACCATAGATATGAAGGTATTTTTGTTTTTTCACTTATTGTAATACTCTTCAGACTTCTGTTCAAAAGGAACCATCCTTATTTATTGGAAGTACTACCCGTAGATGGACCCAGACCTTACTCTTAGACTGTCGTTCAGAAGCTTGAAAATTTTGTAAAGGACAAGTGCGAGTATGTCTGACTATAGTTTAAGTTTAGCACTAATCACAAGCATATTTATCAATAGCCATAACAAACATGTATTAAAGACTCCCATGTGCTATTTCAAATGAGCTTTAAAGCAGAAGCAGTCAATGGAACACTTTAAAAATATTATTTAGGTAATTTCCCAAATAATCTTTCAACCAAATGTTAACTAAAAAAAATTTAGTTTGATGTCGTCATATTATCACTGCTCATTTACTTGTATTTGTTTTTGATTTACATTTGTTTAATTTCGTGTGCATTGATTGCACTTAGAAAGTAGAAAAAATAAATGAGTTTTAACACTAATATTGTGTAACTCAACATGTACGAATGATTTAACAGAATGATTAATACAACTAATAAAGAACAATATTTCAAACTGCCACAAAACCGTCAGAGAACAGAAATTGTTTATTTTTTTAAGTTTTGGAAATTTAAGACCTATAACTACAGTGACTTGACTAATGTAATCTTGCTTGTAACCATACATAGCTGAGATCTTATTGTCCCCTTAAACCGCCGGACAAATTTTAGTGATAGTAAATATAGGTATAGATGTAACTTGTTAAATATTTCTAGTTGAAGGGCATAACTCAAGAGTGGCTATCAAACTTGTCTAAGATATTATGTACATACATGTTCTTACTAAGTTTGATGAAGATTGTCATTTTAATTAAGAAAGCATCAATTGCTTATTTAATTTCAAAAATGGCAATGAAATATCAATGAATCCAACGCCATTGCTGCAATCTAGAATATCTTGTTTAGATATTAGCAGACATGATATGCCCACAGCATTCTGACAATCTGGGGCCTTGGGCAGTTCTAATTTGGTTGAAACAGCCATTAAAGGACACAATCTAACAAAGCAATCTGCAAGTTACTGAACTGGTTATGTTTACCTTAAACATTCTACATGTATGCAAGTTTGTTGAAGATTGTCGAGTTAAAATGTGGAGGAGTTAATCCGTCAGATTGCTTCAGTCACTATAGAGTTATTGCCGTTTAATTACTAATTTGGTCAATTTTTTTAACTAAAGGACAATAACTCAGGTCTGAATGAAGTAATCTGACGGGTTATTAAATATATTAGTGTCGTAATCACTCAGACCAAGTTTGGCGAATACCTTGAATAAGTATTATTGCCATAAGAGAGTTGATAACATTTTGTGAACGTTTCCTGCCACCGATGAGTCTGTAGTACGTCCTGTTTGTCAAACTGGCTAATCATAAATGGCTTGCTCTTAAGTATGAAATTAAATGAATATAATCTGACCTTATAGGTTATTGGTGTTTAACAAGCTTTTTCAGAGAACTTGTGCTATAATTCCTTTCTCTAAGTTAAAAAATCACTAGAAATATCACTTTCTAGCAAAAGAAAATGGGACATAAGTGATTTACATTGTCTTTCAATAAAATAAAGGAGAATAACTCTTGTTTTTCACACATTAAAACAAAAGTTGTTCACGTTGGACTTAAAATTGCATCTTGCAACTTATTTGACAAAGTTTTAATGAAGACAGAAAAAAGTCTTAATAAATATATGTCATATAATTGAGTTTATCAGTTTTTTGTTGATTTTTTGTATGATTTGGCATGAGTTATCTCCCCTTATTTTCCGACGATTCGCAATAAAATTTTCTTTGCAGGCCAGTCCAGATTGTTTGGCCATATAATAGGCTTTAATTTGGTACCAAAATAAAAAGTATATCTTGTCGGCCCTACCTCAACTCATTTTTGAGCCCTTTTGGACTTTCAGAATCTAGTCTAATATGCAACAAGAATCATGCAAAGATCTCTCAAAATCCATACATCTGTGCTACATGAATACATATCACAAAGCTGTTTAATTGAATCAGAACTAATAGGCTCTTTCTTTTTGACTGGTTTAGATAATGTTCTTTTTGCTGTCTCTAACAGATTTACAACAAAAGAGTTATTCGTTGGATCTGGTAAGTTTTTCAAAGAATGAGCCCACTTGATACTATACACTGTTGCACTTATAACAGAACTAGATACGTTTTTGTCTATTAAATCAGTAACGTATAGCGCTATGTGAACCGGCGATGCTGGGATGGGTGATAGTCCTTTATCCTCGATGAACGATTTCCATTTGTTAAAGTAACTTAAGTATTTAGTGTTAGTGTTGTCACTCCTAGATTGCACGAGGTAGTCCGCCATCTTGGATGTGAGGTCACCAAACACGTCACTGCTAACTCCGGACTCCCGTATCTCTCCCTGGATGCATTCCCTCAGGTTTAAGCCTGCACAAACAAAAGATACATGTACATAATCATTCAAAACGCAAGGCTATGAGACTGAAACCTAATGGCCTTCCATCAAAAATTCCGTTTTTACCCCTCCCACGGACAGTTAAATGCCCTGGGGGGAATTCAAAGATTTTTGCAACAAATTCCAATTGCTTCCCATGTTTATCAAACAACAATGGCCAAAATGGTGCAGACTTCCATTTAGGAACAACCAACGTCGCTTTGCATTTTTCATTTTTAACTTTAGAAATGCAGTATGTAATCAAACGTGGTGGTGGTACAAGCCAGTTATTCTCCCCTAACCATGGAAATTAAATGCATCTACACCTGATGTTCCCGGGCACCAGTACTTTGAATAAAACATCTCGCATTTAGCATTATACGAAAACCCATTGGCATTTTAAATTAACATCATTCTCATTGCATAAATCATCAACTCTTACCGCTATATCATGCAAATAGCATTTCCTACTGCCTGTCTTTAAGATACTACAAACATTTTTGTTATCAGTGTTTACAACAACGTCGTGACTTTCAATGGTTTTCACCGACGAGTGCAATACTCGATATACAGCCTCTAGCTCTCTCCATGTGGAGCTCAACCCACATTCAGTTGCTGACCAACAACCTATGACGTCACTTCCGTCACTATCGGCCAAATAGCCACCAAATCCAGCTCCATTGGCGTCACAAAAGACGACAACCTCTTCATTCTCAGAGATGACACTATTCTGCGAGCTATCTTTTAGCTTACCTATGTTCAAAGCTCTCAAATGCTTTTCCCAATACAGTAATTCGTCAAAAGCCCTAGAGGTTACCATAAGTGGCGAATCCCAACCAGCGCGGTTAATCACGCACTGATACAGCGATCTTGTTCAAAAGCCCTAGAGGTTACCATAAGTGGCGAATCCCAACCAGCGCGGTTAATCACGCACTGATACAGCGATCTTGTTCTAAGCCTCACTAAATAACCTACAGCGCTTTGCATGGAAATAATCATACCAACTACCTGTGCAATTGTTCTAGCAGAAAAGCATGTTACACCTTGTGATATGTGACGTAAAATACCCTTTACGGCATTCTCAAAACGGACTACACGCTCCTCTGAGACGTAAAACGTGCCATCACCTGAATTCCACGTGTATCCTAACCAGCTTATACACTGACAAGGCGTCCAAAGGCACTTTTCCTCGGCAATCGTCGTGTATAAATTTGGACGTTTGCAGTGCGTTTTCATACGTACCCGAACCGCACAATCCGTCATCAAGAAAAACTACAATCCTGATCGCCATAGATCTCCATTTCGCTACCAAAACCCTCAATAATTTAGTAAATATGAAACCTGCCGTCGATAACCCAAAAGCTAAAACATTGTACACAAAATATCTCCTTTGTCCATTAAACTCCCAAGAAAACCCCAAAAATGTTCTATGCTCAGGAAAAATCATAATGTGATGATAAGCCCCTTTTATATCAAAGGAAAACATGTAGTCGCCCTTAGAAAACATTGTTTTTGCTACAGACCGATCTTCGAAACAACATTTGTACTTGAATAAGTCTACGTTTATATGACGACAATCCAGTACTAGTCTTGGCTTACCGGACTTACCGTATGCGACCGTCAGCGGATTTACGACATGGGGTATTTCTGTTACCTCCGAGATACAACCCTTTTCAAGCAAACTTAATATTTCTGTTTCTACAAAAACGGGATTTTCCCTAGCCGACCTATTATTCTGCAAAACAACCCTATCAGGTATATTTCTAAATGGTAGCTTATAGCCTCGTTTAACAACATCCAAAATGTACTCACCAGCATTGGCACTTTCCCAATGCTTGTAACAAGACTCTAACTTACCCACTGGTGTAACTACGTTACTCGAATGAGTATAACTCGAGCTCGGTAAAGATTCGAACAACAAAGTGTTACTTGTACTTATCTTATTTTCCTTTCCCGCCATCCCGCTTCCGTTCTCGAGAAGAACCGCCCTGCACTCCTTTCGCCAGTGTCCCGGACGTCCGCACCGGAAGCAGAGTCCTGGACGACTCGTGGACGTGAGACTGCTACCGGCTGAGCTTGCGGAAACCCCACTGGTTGCGACGGAAGACTGGCCCGCTGTGACGCTTGGATACGGAGAATAGCGCTGGGAACGAGTGCGGCGCTCCTGACGTAACTTCCGGTCCGCAGCCACCTGCGCTCGATGAATTTTCTTCTCGTCTTCCGAGTCGTCGGCTAAAGGGTGCGCTTCATACTCGCGCACTACGCGCCAACCGCTATCCGAGGAATCAGCCAATTTAATCAGTTTTTGCCTATGTTCGAGAATGTCAATACCTTCAGTAACTTTTCTTTGCGCAGCGGATAAATCATCTGCAGAACCGCTCAGAAGGGCGTCACGGAGGAAGCCGTCTGCCTCTTTCATCCTCCGGAGGGCCTTGCCATTCGCCTTGTGTTGTTCCTCGTTGCCTTTCTTACGAAACGAATAACTGTCGTTGTTGCTTAGATTTTCTTGAATTGAACTCAATTGTTGCTGAGAAAAATGTTGATTCTCAGTTATCCTCTTTTCAAATGCTTCCAGTTTACTGGTAATAAGAGTCTCTAAGTTCGACAACATTGAATTTTCCGAATTCATAATGCCGATGTGCAACCACGTGTTTGCAAAATGTAACGGGTTATAACTAAATTTAAACGATGTGCACTCCGCGAAACCGTCTGGTAGAATGACCACTGTGTATTATTAATACCAACACGAAAAACTTCGTGTTTAACTGACCATAACTGACCAATAACTATACGCCCTATTGTGTAATATTCGTACCGCTTAAGACAAATATTTCACGCTATACTAACGAAACGCGTGAAATTATTATTATTGAGGGTAAGCTGAATTTCTATATTTAGCAAGTGACCTTGACCTTTATCACAGACACCTGGTTAGCAATCTCAAGCTGCCTGTTGATTTAAGAGTGAATAAGTTGTTATTCCGGCAAATATCGATAAATGCTAGTCCGTTTGCATTTGTTTTTGTGTCCATGAAGGATCTGTGCAGGGGTATGTTTAACTGTTCAAGAATAGACCCCTTGTTTAAGAATGATAGAGTTTCGCAATCAATACCGTTAGTTTCGGCGAAAAAATTGTCAACTATGATAAAATCGAGCAATATAGCGGTGCGTGCGTTAATATCGCAAATAAAAATGGTGTATACAAAGTTGTTACATATATTACTTATATCATTATGTAGATTGCTATAAAACAGATGATTGCATATATTTCACACCTCTACCTTGATAAAGGAAATTTTGCAAATTTTGACTGTTGACCCTATCATACTCAAACTGATATTCCTTGGTTATCTACCAACCAATATTTATTCCGTTTTCGTTTTTAAGGTTTAGTAAAGTTTATTGAACTAAATTCTAAGACATTGTTAACCTTGATATAGACAACCTTCCTGTGACTGTAGTTTAATACTATGGTGGATAATTTGGAAGTTTGGACTCCCGGCAATAAGGCTACACTCAGTGAGAGAAATTGTTTCATATTTCTAATTTTTTTATAATTCCTGATTGACCTGTAACATTTATATGCCCTGTAATTGATATCTTAAGTTATAAGAAGATTTATAATTATGAAATTACATGAAATTTTATTAAATTAGGAAACCACAATCCCCCCAACTTTAAAAGTATATTGTGACAAATGATACCACCTTTACTCTGCAAACAATTAGTATTGAGACAAATTTAAGTATTTATTCCAGTTATTTTCTTCATTATAAAATTTTCGCAAAAGAACACTTGTGTGCAAAACTTTTTTGTTGGGTATAGTTAAATGTTGCAGCGTTTATCTGTTTGGACATATCATTATTAATTTGAAGTTTCTTGTGACTATACAGCTAATTTATTCTAACAAATGATAGTGTCTCTAGCTGTGACCATTCCAAAATACAACGTATTTCTATAACATGACCCTTTCAATTGACTTTCACCTTAAATTTAATGTTGCTTATAAATTAAAGAACTTGTCTTATAGGACTATTACTTGATATGTCGTTTTTTTCTGAGACCAAGAAATTTAAAATGACCTCGGATTTACAATTTTAGTTATGTCCCGTTCAAATGATATTTAACATGAAACATTAAGTTGTAATAAATTGGACATCATTTGTTCCTTTGACCTCACAGATCTTTGTACAAGTCAACAACAAAGACATACTTTTCAAATAATGTATATATTGTATTGAGCACTTGGGCAAAGCTTACAGAATGTTCTTCACCGTATCCCATACATAAAAACATCAAACATACGTCATACAACTTGCACTGTTACCCTAAAACATCTGTAATCATATCATAAATGCTGTTTATATACATGTATACACCATATAGTTTCCCCGTACTGTAAAAAAATGTGTCTGTAAGCGTTGAATGCCCAAAGCTGAATGACCATACATAAACGAACATTACCCACGACAACTCGTGCATTAAACCAGTGAACAAAACAACTTTTGATTGGTACATTCAAAAGATCTTACCCAATGAAAGGAAAATATTTTCCGCCTAATTCGCTTCACTCAACCGGCAGAAAATACATTTCCTTTGACCTCACAGATCTTTGTACAAGTCAACAACAAAGACATACTTTTCAAATAATGTATATATTGTATTGAGCACTTGGGCAAAGCTGAACTAAAAGAACGGGAAAACTATACGCTGTTATACTATCTCAGCAACTATATCTTATTCATATTCAAATCAAGCTTAGATATATCTAAAATCGGCATTTCAAAACTATTTAGAAACTCCACAAAGTATTTCAAAGCTTGAAACAATCTAAATATTCGGCCATTTGAAAATAAATGTTCTAAATTAATAACTGAACATATAGATGTAACAGTTCTAACATGTGTAATGCGAACAATTTTCGCTCATTCTACGTCTATATGAACGCCTGTCTTACTAACTCAATAAAATATTGATGTAATGTAAAATGAAATACACTGTCCGAATCCATTATATTCAGTCGTTCCTCACTTCTAAGCATGATACCAAACATGCACAAACAGCATTCTAGATGTCACTGGCTCTTTCATTGCAATCATTTTAGGAGATCCAACGTTCTAATATAACTCTGACCAACATTGAATCAGTTGGGGATCACATTCCTTGTAAATCGTGGATCGATTTAATACAGTTTTAAATGATTAAAAAACAACAATTGATGAATTCGAATATTGCACAATTGTCCGTAAATACCAAATATAAAAGCTTTTAGCTGGTAAGATGTCCTTTTCACCCAAAGAATTGCTTGATACCCATCTATTCCACCTGATAAAACTTCTTTGATAGCATTTGGTGGTACTGTATGGACGAGCGTCTTTCAGTAGTTCTGGGATCCAAGGCACCTTGCCGACCATAATATTTGACAAACTATGCACATCGTCCAGATAACACTGAAAAAACAGAATTGCATGAAACGATTGTCAGCATTAAATATAGCGTAAATTTATACAGATTCTATTTTGTATGTGTGTCAAAGCTTACTTTGAACAACAAATTGCCATTCGATCTGCACCATATGCGTCTAACAAAACACATATCTTTACAAACAATCAGCAAACTCCCCAGTCTGCCGACCCTCACCTCAGACAAAAGGCAATCGCTCCAGAAAAAATTCATAGTTACTAAGAAGACGCTTATTAAACAACACATGCTTTCAATTCTTAGCCGCATGAAAAGACTATGTATTACGTCTAGCAGTAATTAAGTCAGCTACGCCTTTACCATAAACTGTTTAAATATTAGATTTGCTCGTCTGTCTGAAAGACCTTGTTTAACGTCCAACAACGACAGAGGCAGCAAAACGTTCATCGTAAATAGTTTAAACACGAGTGCATGTTAAAGCATATTATCAAGGCTTGTCCGCCTAAAACTACTATATATTACGCCCAAAACCCACACACACTCGTCTTCTGTATTCTAGTTTAAACAGAAATGCATGAAAACCAATTGCTAGTGCTATTAAATATTCTAATGCAAATTTGTACCAATGCTATAATGTTTGCGTTTTACAGCTTACATCGACAATTTACCGTTCAATCTGCACCATAACCGTCTAACAAAACACCTATCTTTAAACACAAGTAGCGAACTTCCCAGTCTGCCCAAATCTCGCCTCAGACAGTCACAAAGACAATTACCCCAGACCTAACCACAACAACAAACCACCAATACAACAACACATGCTTTCAATGCTTACTCGCATGAATGACTAACGTCTAGCAGTTATTAAAGCAGCTACGCCTTTACCATAAACTGTTTAAAAATTATCCAGGCTTGTCTGACTTAAAAAGACATGAATGTTTATCTGCCTTTAAAAGACCATGAATTACAATTTTAAAGACATCTATATCTTTACTATTAAAATTTAACGCATATTATCAAAACTTGCACGTCTAAAAGACTATCCTATTATGTCATATAACCACAAATGTATCTACGAATATACTGTATGTATTTCAAACATTGTTAAAGCTGGTCCGCCTCTATAGACCGTGCCGTAAATCGAGCAGCAAATATAAAGGCAGTTAGGCATGCGCCATACATAGTATAAATAATATTTTTAAGATTTATAAGCCTATAAAAACTGCCTATTACGCCTAGCAAGTATAAAAACAGCCAGCCCCCACCATACATAGTACAAACATATCAAAGCTTGCCAGCCTATATACTATTACGTCTAGCAATTATAAAGGCAGCCAGCCCCAACCAAACAAAGTACAAACATATTATCAAAGCTGGCCAGCCTATATACTATTACATCTAGCAATTATAGAGGCAACCACGCCCACACACACATAGTACACATTTTATCAAGGCTTGCCAGCCTATATACTATTACGTCTAACAATTATAAAGGCAGCCACGCCCACACCACACGTAGTTCACATATTATCAAGGCTTGCCAGCCTATAGACTACTTCGTCAAGCAATTATAAAGGCAGCCACGCCCACACCACACATGACACACATTATAAATGCTAACTAGCATATAAACTGAAAAATATATCTAGCAATTATAAAAGGACCCAGCCTTAACCATATACAGTACACATTATCCAGGCTTGCCAGCCTATAGACTATTACATCTAGCAATTATAAAGGCACCCACGCCCAACACATTTAGTACACATTATCAAGGCTTGCCAGCCTATAGACTATTACGTCTAGCAATTATAAAGGCAGCCACGCCCAACCACACATAGTACACATATCAAGGCTTGCCAGCCTATAGACTATTACGTCTAGCAATTATAAAGGCAGCCATGCCCAACCAAACATGGTACACATATTATGAATTCTTGAAAGTCTATAAAGACCAGATATTAAGTCTAGCAATTATCAAGACAGCAAGAACCACGCCCAAACCACACATAGTAGACACACTATCAAATCGTTATAGACTATGTATAATACGTCTAGCAGTTATAAAGGCAGCTACGCCTTCACTACACACAGTGTCGACAAATTATCAAGTCTTGTCAGCCAAAACGAATTACGTGTATTTCATGTAACAGTTATAAAACAATAATGTCTGTACTTTACTAGGTTAATTATTTAAAACCGCTTAGAACATTACGCTCGATTCTAGCATACTAGATTTAATATTTTCATTTCCGAATATGCCTATTCCATGCTTACAAAATGTAGTTTTCTTTATTGTTCATAGATCAGTCATATTGATAACTAAAAATCTGCTGCATTGACTCGATTATGGTCAGACATTTGAAGAATCCCCAAATGGCACTATCAATACACCATTAGCCCTTTTCAATTGCACTTTTTGTAAATCGCGCCCACATAACAACCGACAGGACATGAAACTTTTCATGCCAAATTAAGTAAAAGCATCTGTGCTCGAGTATATGTCGCTCCAAAATTGGAAAAAGAATATGACTTACTTAAATATTGTGACTGAATTAGTCAGTCCAAACAGTTTCTGTTCAGCCACATTCAAAACATTGAATAAAGTTCCCTAATCAATTTATAAACTATCTTGGAAGATAATTACTCATCCATTTACTTCGGAATCCATTGCACGTCTAAACAATGACATGTCGAAAACAAATTTTAAAATTATCTATAGCAATCTTTTGCAAATCAAACATCATTTAGCCATTTTATTTTGCAACACATTAAGGCAAAAAACATTGGTGCAACTCTCAATATCCTGATCGAAAATTATTCATTACTGTTCTGCTTTCTTCGTATTTAACAGATTGTTTCCGCAATTTTTCCGCATTGTTTGTTTACATGCACTTATTAAAAATAAACGTGTCTGATTCTTTTGGAAAATACAAGACCATGGCAAAGTGCAAAACGGAATTATATACCAATTTCAATTACATCTAAAATGCAATAACGGGCTCTGATCTTTTAGCTAAAAGCAATACTCTGCTTAAGCCTGTCAACAATAACACGCTTTTTATTCTACTCATATTCCGTTATATACTGTTATCTCTGAACAATAAAATCTATAAATAGAATACTCATCTGCCAAAGCGACACTTTCACTTTCTGTAAAGTGTGACATCAGATGTCTGATTCTGTTTGTTGAAGATCCCCGACATAAGACATTCCTGTAGTATGACAATCTGCACATGTAAAACCACTTCCGAACGACTCCGTGATGTATGGCCGAAAAGATAATGCACCTGTCGCCATCTGGAATCCGGTCGCACACTGTTGAACACCCCATGGTTGAAATGGACGATTCCAAGCAGAAAGATATGAAATAATTGTCTCATCTTCTGAATCGCCAGCAACTGTATTGACTGGTTTTGATGCACAGTTTACCGGCCCCTTTATAAAATTTGTATCCGGTTTCTTCCAATAATTCGAAGTGTAGTCCAACTTATTATCGCCAAGTTAGCTAATAAGTCTCGAAATTCAAATCTTCTTGTTGATAATATGGTCCAGTAATTTATTGTACAATATGAAAGTTGTGTAACTTCGTGTATCCGCCATAGAAAAAAAATGTGTCTGTAAGCGTTGAATGCCCAAAGCTGAATGACCATACATAAACGAACATTACCCACGACAACTCGTGCATTAAACCAGTGAACAAAACAACTTTTGATTGGTACATTCAAAAGATCTTACCCAATCAAAGGAAAATATTTTCCGCCTAATTCGCTTCACTCAACCGGCAGAAAATACATTTCTTATGACACAATACTTGGAATATGCCATTTGCATTACGAAAGTTAAATATTTTGTGAGCTATGGCTCTTTCAAACACGTATAATAGAACACCATATTCTCAATTGAACATATTTTAAACTCATACTGTAATATTACATAGCTGTTAAAAGCCTGTTTAATATTTAGTTCGTGCAAGTCAGGTTCGTGACGTTCATGTTTGTTTATTTTCAATGTCGATATTTTTATAGCTCACGTATACATACCATTAAAATTTTAGTCACTTACACTCGATTGAACTCAATCAGCAACGGCATGTGGTATAAACATATTCAGTTACAAGCTTCTCAATAACAAAGTATTCTTAGGACGAACATATTCTATAATAACTTCACAGTGTATTGTATTTATTGCCTATAATTGTATTGTATACTTTAATGCCGAATAAAATATTTGCCATTGTAATTGTCTATAATGAAACCAATAGTTTATATTACATAAGTTTGTTTGTGAATATTTTTGGGTCAACTTTAACTATTGCTAATCTTTTATAACAGTAATGGGAATGCCTTCCCAATAAAAAAATGTTCACCCCTAAATCAACCTTTGGTACAAAAGATACCAATCGCGTGTTTACCTTAATTTTGGTTGAGATTGTTTTGTTTGTTTGGATTTATCTTTAAAAATCTCAAAGCCTGGTTTAAAATTACATGCTTGTAATAAGACATTAAATTTTGATGTCTTGATTATGATCAGTGGTTTCATTTGGATATACACTTTTGAGGAATGTAGAACCAATTCACGTTGACTTGAAAGTAGAATTCTACTAGGTTGGGATGCAGGGTGGTTGGGTGGGGAAAAGGGGCTCTTGTTTCTTTATATCATCAACTGAGTTTCATTTTTATTATTTCATTTAAAAAATCGACAACATCTGTTTTAACGTCTGTTGGAAAAATATTGGTTCCATTTTATAACTATTCCTTTGAAACCAAATCATTTGGAAGACACCAGCCTGTTTTGATATTGAATAGAACGATAGAATTACACATTTTTTAAAATGATGTTTTACTTAGAAATAGAAAAGCTGATCCAGTAAAATCTGAAAATAAATGGGAAACAATCGTACAAAATAAAATTATTAAGTGGCTAAAAGTTTATTGAATCACATTATATCAAGTAACGATGATAATTTATTCAAAAACCTTCAGTACAGATACATACGAAGGATAGTTCCCACAAATAAATATCTTTATAAATGTAATCTATGTATTTCACAATCATGTGACTTTTGCAACAGTCAGATTGAAACAATTGAGAATCTATTTTGGAACTCTCCGTATAGTCAGTTATGGTTACAACTACAGTCACTTTTAAACACAAAAGGATTATCTATATCCTTTAATCTGGAATATATTAGTTTAGGTATTGCGAATAAAACAAAGACAGCAGTATTAACTGTAATATAGAAGCTTGCAAATAGTATATCTTCAAAATGAAAATTAAGAAAAGTATACCAAATTTCGAACATTTTAACTCCTTTTTTCGATTCTAGAATAGACATTGAGAAAGAAGTAGCTTTCTTCAGAAACAACCTCAGACACCAAGTAAAATGGTCCTTCTATATGGTCCTTCTATAAATAAAATATATATTGCTTTTTGTACATTGGAAAGGACCAACCAAATTCTCCTGCTTAAAATTTTCTTTTTGTTCTTTTAAAATTTTTTCTTATTGAAACACTTGAATTCGACTATTTTTCACACTAACAAAACACATTGCTTGCAATATAAACATTCTTACTAATTATTATGTTATAATATTGTTGAAAACAAAATACTTACACGTATGTTATTAATTACTAGACAGTATTAATATGCGTATGTATAACAATGTATAGTATGTTATGCAAGTGAGTGTGAATAAAGAGGTTTACCCGAAAGGGGCCTCAAAAATAAAAAAATTCCCTATGCCGGTGATTCAGAGTGAGTCTGCTTTTGTCAGTTCTTTTGCTTTGTCATAACTTTGTCATATTCAGTAATAATCACGCGTTATTAATATAAAAAAAAAACATTCAAAACTTGTTGTTTTAAGTTATTTCACAGAATCAAAAAAATAAATAAATTTTTACACTCACCAATTGTTTCAAAGATAAGTCCAAGAATCAACAGATATTCTAATACATGCATTTTGACCGAACTTAGGAAAAACTAGATGGATATTACAAGCAGAACAACTTAAATAAATATGAATTTTGCTATGTAAGTAATAAACATTTTGAATTCACCCAGCAAAGAGGAAGTTATAAAGCAGCTATATTATTGGCGAAAATGCATAAATAATTATTGCAAAGCTGCACGGTTTATGAATATATTTGTTTGCAAGGCGGTACAAGAGGTTTATGAAGGTCTTAGGGTATTTTGGGTTTTATTAACCATGCCTGCTCCCTCTATCTTCTTCTTGACTGTATGGGGAGGCTGCTGTTAGCTCACCTGTCACATAGTGACAGGGTGAGCTTTTGTGAGGGGACTTCGTCCGTCGTCCGTCCGTCCGTTTACAATTGTTGTCCGCATTCTAGCGGTTGTAGGTTTGGTCAAATTTTCTTCAAACTTGGTCAGAATATTTATCTCAATGATATCTAGATCACGTTTGAAACTGGGTCATATGACATTAAAAACTAGGTCACTAGGTCAAATAAAAGAAAAAACTTGTCCGCACCCTAGCGGTCATAATTTTGGTGCGATCTTCTTTAAACTTAGCCAAAATGTTTATCTTGATGATATTTAGGTCAAGTTCGAAACTAAGTCATGTTACCTTGAAATCTAGGTCACTAGGTCACATTAAAGAAAAGCTTGTCCGCACTCTAGCGGACGTTATTTTAATGCGATCTTCTTTAAACTGGGTCAGAATGTTTATCTCAATGATATCTAGATCAAGTTCGAAATTGGGTCATGTGACCTTAAAATCTAGGTCACTAGGTCAAATTATGGAAAAAGCTTGTCTGCACTCTAGCAGTTTAATTTAGGTGCGATCTTCTTAAAACTTGGTCAGAATATTTATCTCAATGATATCTAAATCAAGTTTGAAACTGGGTCATGTGACCCTTAAAACTAGGTCACTAGGTTAAATCAAAGAAAAAGCTTGTCTGCACCATAGGTGTCTTAATTTTAACGGGATCTTCTTCAAACTTTGCCAGAATGTTTATCTCAATGATATCTAAGTCAAGTTCGAAACTGGTTCATGTTAGCTTGAAATCTAGGTCACTAAGTCAAATGATAGAAAAAGCTTGTCTGCACTCAAGCAGTCGTTATTTTGGTCTGATCTTCAAACTTGGTCAGAATGTCAATCTCAATGATATCTAGGTTAAAATTCGAAACTGGATCATGTGACCTTGAAATCTAGGTCACTAGGTTAAATTTAAAAAAAACTTGTCTGCACTCTAGCGGTCTAAATTTTGATGCGATCTTCTTTAAACTTGGTCAGAATGTTTATCTCAATGATATCTAGGTCAAGTTTGAAACTGGGTCATGTGACCTTGAAATCTAGGTCACAAGTTTTAATAAAAAACCAGCTAATCTGCACTCTAGCGGTCTAAATTTTGATGCGATCTTCTTTAAACTTTGTCAGAATGTTTATCTCAATGATATCTAGGTCAAGTTCAAAACTGGGTCATGGGACCTTGAAATCTAGGTCACTAGGTCAAATTATAGAAAAAGCTTGTCTGCACTCTACCAGTCTTAAAGTTGGTGCAATCTTCTTCAAACTTGGTCAGAATGTTTATCTTGATGATATCTAGATCAAGTTCGAAACTGGGTAATGTGACACTTAAAATTAGGTCAGAAGGTCAAATTAAAGAAAAAGCTTGTCTGCACATTAGGGCTTTAATTTTGGTGGGATCTTCTTCAAACTTGGTCAGAATGTTCATCTCAATGACATTTAGGTCAAGATTGAAACTGGGTGATTTGGCCTTGAAATCTAGGTCACTAGGTCAAAGTACAGAAAAAGCTTGTCCGCACTCTAGCGGTCCTAATTTTGATGGGATCTTCTTTCAACTTGGCCAGATTGTTTATCTCAATGACATCTACTTCAATTTCCAAACAGGGTCATGTGACCTTGAAATCTAGGTCACTAGGTCAAATTATAGAAAAAGCTTGTTACACTCTAGCAGTCTACATGCAGATCCTAGTCGGACACCAGGGATGTGCAAGATGATCTGGATTTTCATGGGTCACTCATGAACCTTTAGCTGTATCCATGGAGTAAAGAGTCAGACATTGTTTATGTTCTACAGTATCCTAATCAAAGTAAAATTACTCGCTCACAGAGCTTACAAAACCTCTAGGATATAATTATAGGACCTTACCTGTTTGTATAACTTAAAAATATATAATGGTGAACCAAATATTTTCTTGCTTGGTTTCGCCAAAACTATGGACAGTGCTAAAAACGTTTATTTTCATTAGAATGTTAATCCATTTTCTATATTAATACATCAGTTCAACTTTACAGTTATATTTTTTTTAGGATTTGAACTAGGGGTTTAAACTATGAACCTTTTTTACATAGAAAAAAATCCTGTTTAAAGAGTAATTTCATGTGAATGTGCTTACATTTTGCGAAAATGAATAAGACTGACCTTTCCAAGTCATACTGTGTTTTTGGTGTAAAGAATTAAGGAACTGTTAGCTCCTTTATACAATGACATTTCAAAGCCAAGAAGACAATTGTTGAAGGAGGTTGTCTGTATGTATGTAAACTTTCAAGGTTTTGATTTCCTACTGAAGAATGATCTGACCTAGAGGCACCAGACTTGGTAGAGGAATTGGCCTAAAGGAGTTGTTGACATCTATTTATTTTTTTAGGGGGGTCAAAAGGTCAAGGTCACATTGACATTTGATTAAATATTGCTTTTTAATCCGATACTAAACTATAGTGTTACAAACAATTACCACATGAAAATAATCGATTGCTCAGTAGGTTGTCAGTAGATGACCTCTGTTTGCATGATTTAATAAAGGCAAAGGTCAAGGTCACATGTGTTAATATACTATTCCACTCTTCAGTTTGAATATTTATATAGTATAACTGTCATACAAGTTTACATTTTTAAAGACTTATCAACAGTTGCCATTACAAATCTGAACGGCTTGAGTTATTTTTAATGACGACAGTTTACACCAGATCAAGATGGCAATAAAGCTTGAAGTTAATTTCTTTTCTGCTTCCAGTCAATAGAAAGTTACCACTATTACTGTCAGCTTTATTAACTGACTGATAAAATATGAATGGCTTATGTGAATTTAATGTATTTCTTATGACAGAATTTGAAACAATCACTATTACCAAGATCAGGAACACACTTCCGGTCTTGCAACCCTTATGCCTATTTTCGGGTTTTCTGCCAATTTCCCAACTGTCGTCTGATAAAAAATTTCCATACTTCGATAATTAAACAATAGAGTATTTTTTTTAAGAAAACACTGAAAACTGTTAATTTCTTAGTAAATAAAATTGTGACGAAAAGAAAAAGTAAGGCAGACATTAGCATGCTTTCCCATTGTCTGTTTTGCAACTTTGTCCAGTTGATTTTATTGTTTCTAATAAATATAGTACGGTCACCTTATGAAAAAAATACGTCAAACCTAGACAAAATTGCAACAGAAATGAAATTTACACCACTAATTACATTAAATATAAACTGCATCATATCAAAAATTGGACAAAATCGGACCACCGGAAATCCATAATTTCGTATGTTGAAAATAGGATAAGTTGAAAACAACAAAAAATCATTTATATTTGGCTATTTGCAATACTCGACTCTTTTTCTATATATTCTTTCAAATTCTAGTCTTAAAACCAACTCCTATAAAATATTATTTGTAAATGAACATCAAGTCTCTTAAAAATTAAATATTTTCAGTCATTTTAAGAATATACTTCCTGGTTTTTAAATTTTGCCTTTGGCGTAGTCTGTACTATGCAGGATTAATATTCTAAGATCCCCTGTCAAAATTCTATTCTGTTTAGTTCCGCCCATTGTTTTCTCGTTTAGGGCAAACCCATTCTTTTATCTGGGGACCATACGCCGCTGAACATGGAATGGTATTAATCTGAAAATACCTCATTGAAGGTTCCATGTTCACCGCCATATGCATACCATCGTTTGGGATGGATCGAAATTGTACTATTTAATGGTGTAATTACTGAGTTGCGCTCAACCCGGGGCTAGGCGGCGTGGGCAGTAATAAGCATTCCCATTACTGCCCATGAACAGGCTCAATCAAACCGAGCCTGCAGTATTTTCATATTTGTCGTGTTCTGTGGCTTTCAAAGTGCCCTTTTCATCTATTTTTAATATCACAGTAGCGTTGTTTGTGCCGTGTGGCGGCTGTAAAAAGTCTCCCCGTACATTCAATCAGTGCTGTTTTATCAGTTACGTCCTTTGATAGTCGGCTGAGCACGATACTTATGTACTATGTTTATGGTACTTCTAAAATTCCTTTTCTTTTAATATTTCGGCCAGTTTATAGATAGGTGGTTTCAATATCCCAGCCAATTTAGATTTGGATATTGTCCAATCACCCCAAGAATATACTTCTTGGTTTTTAAATTTTGCCTTTGGCGTAGTCTGTGATATGCAGGATTTATATTCTAAGATCCCCTGTCAAAATTCTATTCTGTTTAGTTCCGCCCATTGTTTTCTCGTTTAGGGCAAACCCATTCTTTTATCTGGGGACCATACGCCGCTGAACATGGAATGGTATTAATCTGAAAATACCTCATTGAAGGTTCCATGTTCACCGCCATATGCATACCATCGTTTGGGATGGATCGAAATTGTACTATTTAATGATGTCATTACTGAGTTGCGCTCAACCCGGGGCTAGGCGGCGTGGGCAGTAATAAGCATTCCCATTACTGCCCATGAACAGGCTCAATCAAACCGAGCCTGCAGTATTTTTATATTTGTCGTGTTCTGTGGCTTTCAAAGTTCCCTTTTCATCTATTTTAATAAATCAACAATTCTTGATGTTGAATTACCCCTACCACTCGAAATTGCTTGTTCAAAAAACAGTCGATTTTTATATGTTGTAAAACTTTTATAGACACATGAATGGTCAAATAACTACTTAAGGCTTTGTAGCCATTGACTTTAGACAGTTTTTGTAAAAATGTATTATTACGAATGTTACAAAATGTATATGGCCAGAAGTTTTACCTAAACTTAAACATGATTGCAAATGGTATTGTTTTTTTTTAAACCTTAAACGAATTATTGTATCTTTTACATATACACTAGGTTATTGAAAACTAGCAATACTAATAATAAATTATCCATATTCCAGTGGTCTAGTCATCATCAGGCTCACCTATTTCCACTTTCATGCTGTTAAAGCAGCTAACGCATCTACAGTCAGTGTACATCATGGAACAATCTAAACCATGTTTCCGGCATGTGCAAAGATTTGTTTTGCAATTTGTTTTACATTTGTATGTTATTATTGTTAGCAGGTTATCCGGTTCTTTGTCGGTTTTCAGTGGTAACATTTAACCATTAAATACCTTCCATCCCCATTCCTCAGGATTATGGCTAGTGTTTCCACTCCATACCTGAACTTGATGGTACACACGAAGGCTATGGTATTTTGCTGCTTCTGTTGTTGGTGGAAGATTCTCAGGAGAAACATAATAGTCGCTCGATGCCACTTTTTGGAAGAATTTACTCAGCCGCAAATTATTAAGCGAGTCTTCAGCTTTAACATTGTATAATAGCAATAAAGCTTTTTCTCCAGCAACAATTACATCTTCTTTCGTGGCCTCTGGATCATAAAATACAGAAGAACATTCGCGAAATGTTTTATTTCTTTCAAATTTCTTTAAAACCAAACCTTTACCAATTCCATATACCCTTGAAGTAGTGTCGCAACCAAGTATGGCATGAAGAAATAAAATGTTGGAACAAATGTCAGCACCAAGATGATGTTGAATGGTCTGGATGTCCCAGATTTTATGAGTCTTAACATTCTTTTTAGGCCTTGGTTTCATAAATTTTCTGTGACTTTCTGATTTGGCATGGTGAAGTAAAAGCACAAGGAGATCAGTGTCATCACCTACAACAACAGTGGTCATATCATCTGCATATAAGACAGCAGTTTCTACAATTAACGCATCTGCGTCACCTTCAGCATGTTTTGTAGTTACGCCTTTGTTTGTAGGTAAGTGCTAAGCATGTAAATAAAACGTTGTTTATTGTCATTGTTAGCGAGAAATACCTCCTTTTTCATGGTAACAATCATCGTGCTATCAAAGTTGACCTTTCTTCCAACAGTTCCTTTGTTCCTTCTTAAAAGAGCGGTGTCCTTGGTAGTAGGCATATCTGGATATCCATCAAATACTACAATGGCTGATTGTTTGTAGTTTTGTTCGATAAAATTTAAATATTGCTTACATATTGCGTTGTAATTTGTACCCCGTGTTCAAGGAATTCTTTGAAGAAGTGAACCCCCATCAATTACATATTTCACATTGTCCCCGATCTCAACACTTGGTGCTTCCTTTAAAGCATTCCATATTGCCTCTGCCAATTGAGGTTTGTTGGCTTGCCTCATTAGTCCATCACTATCAAAAAGAGAAGGTGGGTGAATGCAGAGCTCGTATGAAAAAAAGGCTTTCTAATTCTTCGGGTGACACCGATTCTCGAGCCGCTGAAATAAGGCGCTGAAAAAGCAACTGAGGGTCAACCTTTACACTGTCATCTTCGATTGATAGTCTTGAATCGCTAGTTATTGTCACTGCCTGATTTTTTTTCTTGAAAGAAAAATCATAAACACGGGTGTTGGTCATTGTCTGAATTACTCTCTTGCCAACTGTCAATGCATCATCGACATTTACTTTCTCACCAGCTGTTACCCCGGTAGCAATATCTCAAAGTCCACTATTGTCCACAAATTGATTTCTGGACGAAAAAAAGTCAAATAATTTCTTCATATCGGACTTGTCTCTTTCTTTTCTTGCTGTACTTAAATCTTTGTGCTGTTCACTTGACAAGAATGATATACCCGTAAACTGTTGCATTGCCTGACAGACACCTGCACAGGCTAGTGTGGATAAAAGCCACAGATCTCTCTGAACTTCTGTCATCCCTCTTCCTCTAGTAAGACCACCTGAAGTTTTTTAACTTCGCATTAACATTTGTTCAATAACAAGGTCAGTCGACAAGCCTGCCCAATACCTGTCACTTCTACGCACCACATGCATACCCTCACTGAACTGTTTATAAACTTGAGGAAATTCCTTCTCAAGACGAGACATATTTTGTAAATACAGATAGACTGACTTTGTGTACAAGTTGTGGCCTGCAGCAGCAAAGAATGTCAGCATATCTGACAAAGTAGACAAGTGCAGACTCCAGTTACCGGTCGGTTCAGCTTTTATAAAACGACGCAACAGAGCAACCATTTCTAAATACTGCAGCCATAACTTTGATGTTCTGAGCTCGCCAACAGAATTTTTAAATTCAGCAATTTTCTGATTGAAACCAGTCCAAATATCTAACTTTGCAATATCTTCAATTTCTTGTTGTCCTTCTAGAAGGTCAGTCAACAGCATTTCTGTCTGAAGTAGCTCATCTGTCAGAACAACAACAGGAGTGTCTACAGAACTTGCATCGACAATCAAATAATCACATAACTCTGATTCGTTTGCAAAATACACTGGGTATTGTAAATTATACATCCCTCCAAACATCAATGCATGCAACTGGCTCAATATGAAGATGACCTCTAATAGCTCTTGACAAAGCTTTTCCAGTCAGCATATGACTTACCGCATTCTCTGCATATATGATCTTCAATGCTTCTTGCAATCCCGAACAATCCATTAGATGACCTATGCTACCCAAGAAACTCATTTCAATATGCAGACCACTGAGGCGCAAAACCATCTGTTTTAAATCACTGTTGCAGTCTTCATGCTGTTGTATCTCTACAGCTTCCACCAAAGAGGCTGATCAAAAGTTAATACAGGTGTTGCATCATAACGTTTAGCTTCCTTGACAACAAAATTCATGGTCGAATATATACAACTTTCGTCACTGGGTTTCATGTCGATCATGGGCATAAAGATCACAGCCGACAAACCAGGATGTGGCCCATGCTGAACCATTTGCATAAACCCATTCCAAGATGGTGTAACCGGGTTTAATAACCAAGACATTTGCCACAAAAGGTCAATATTTGCTGACGGGTCTTCTAAAATAAATTGAGGGAGTGGGGTGAACCGTAATGGTATTTCAAAATTGTCTTTGGGTTTAAAATATTTTGCATAGATCTATTCTACCCACATCTGCAACATCTTCGGCTGTTACAATTATGCGAGGGACTGGTTTAAGATTACATGTTCCAGGCGTTATCGTAGCAATTATGCCCATCCCATGAAATGAGTCAAGCCCATCTATGGTTCTAATATTGTGGTCAACATTATCTGCAACATACTGTAAACACATTTCGCTTGAGAACCCGCTTATCTGTGTGCCTTGGTGTCCTGTCGCGCTTTTTCATACTTTTGAACTTCTGTGTATGAAACCGAAAATCCGTATTAATGCAAAGAGTCAATTAGAAACCGAGAACCAAACTGCCTATGCATCTGAACGCCTATACCTAATTGTAAAGGTGAAAGTATTGACCTCGGTCTCACATTTTGCATAACTGCTTGACCTATGGACGCAAACTTTTTGTCTTTGTCATTTATGGTTATTTAAGTACTAAGAAAAGATTTCAAGGATTCAGGTATAAATTCTAAATTTTTGTCTAATGAAGCTAATTCTTCGAAATCAGGATAAATACTATTTTCAAGGTCAATGGATTTGATATCGCTTTTTATTAATCGAGCCGCTGTTTGAATGATTCTGCGCTTTTCGACTTCAGGATCTGTCTGTTTGGGAATGCTGTAAAATTTATGAAGAAGAGAAGAGGCTGTTTCACGAAATGTGACAATGTTTGGCTTACCATTTATACTTGAAATTATAATTTGATCGCCAAAATGTTCAATAAGCCGTTGTTATATATGCTGACAGATATATGGTGTATAATCTGTACAGTCAAGAAATTCTCCCATCTTAGAAATTAAGTCATGTATAGATATTAAGTCATCCTCATTTTCACATAGAAATTCTGCAACACGGTCAAATGCGATATCAGTGGCTGAAAAGTTGGCCTACCTACTTTCTTAGACCTCTTAGGTTGAGAATCAGCTTCACCTATCTCAATATCAAACATACTTGGTACAGATTTAAATATTTTAAAATTGACACTGCAATCGTGGTGATACATTGCATCTGCCGCTTGAAGGTCATTTACTGACTGAATTCTACCCAGAACTTGATCAGCCCAAGAATCTTTCTTGTCCTTTTAAACAAGTTTGATGAATAGTGTCCTGAAATCGTAATGTTCTTACAGGAAACACTTGGTAAAGGTCAGCTTTTAATGCAGTGCCGCAAAATAAACAATTAGTTCCGAAAGAGAAAGATCACCCTGAACGCAAGTTACGCTGTTGTAAATTGTTGGTTTCTTCGCTTTCTCTTTTCCATTTAAACAATGAAATGTTTTTAGGACTTGTGTAGTCTACTCTACACTTTTTGTGCACGGACTGGCCTTCTTGTACATTTAAAGGATGATCCCCACGTTCGGTGCATGCTTTCAAAATACCATTACAACCTTTGGCTGTCAATCTTACTGTTTCACAGCCATTGTCTAAGCTTTCGTTACAAATAAGACAGGCGTTCATCTTGATATTAACTAACGAATATCTTATCTAAACATGTGATATGTATAATTGCGAATGACATATACAGTAACCGAGCAATTTAGTATCACATAGTAGCACAGTAAGTTCTTCAAATATATGTTGATAATGAAAATATATAAAACAGGACTTCTTGATGTTTAAATTTAAGAAATTGGTACAGAAGTTAGATAAGTTTCAAATGTTACTTATAAAAAGTAAATGTTTACATGAACATATTATATTTTCTGATCAATTGTATCATCAAGTCTCTCGGTTACCATGACTGAAAGCACTCAGAATTACGACCCATTTATTGTTTATAGCTTTTTATGCTTCGACCAATAGAAAACGGTATAGTGAATAGGCTATTTTCAGGTAAAAAATAGAAATTTTCAACAGTACATGTGTTGATGTTTTCGGACTCAACTATTCCGGATATAACAAAAACGATGCAAATCGATTAATAATGGTCCGATTTTGTCCAATTTTGTTTTAAAATGTATGTTTTTACTGTTCTTACACAAAACTTTTTTGTTGACCCCTTTCCATAGACCTACCGTACTAATATCGAGTTTTGAAATTTATACTGTAGAAAAAGCCTGATAAGACAGTTTTAAGAAAATGCTAGTATAATGAACCAAAAAAAGAAACTTTCGCCAAGTTTGATTGTAGATATGTTAGTACAGTTTCAATTTGTTTGGCTGAAAGCTTACATTTTAGTCAAATAATGTATTGTGGTTCTTTTAAAATCGTCATTTTGGAAGAAAGGATGAGATTGATTGTTGAATTTTAAATTAAAATAAGGTAGGGGTCATTTCTAAAGTGAACAATCAGTAGCGTGTGTGTTTGCCGTGTGCGATGCTGACTGCCTGACAGCGACGCCGCATTGAGAGCATTGAGAGCACAAGTTTTTTTGGTTTCAGCCTGTGGAATATTATTCTATTCTTCAAGCAATGCTGCTCGAAGGCCGTTGACGTTGTTTTGAGGGTTCGGACGTCGACGTACGCGTCTATCCAGATTATCCCAAAGATGTTCAATTGGGTTCAAATCCGGACTTTTTGAGGGTCAGTCGTCGATGAAATCAACGTTATGATTTTGTAAATAATGTATATTGACACGAGCATGTACATCTAAGTGGTACCCTTGAACAACTGGCACATACTTTGCGAAAGTTTCTTTTTTGGTTCAGTATATGTACCATTGCTAATTAGCCCTACCGAATGGTTCCAATTACATTAATGTAAAACCTACATTAAAGGTAGTAACCTTTTATTAACAGTCAGTATACTAAAACCTATGCGCGTGTCAATTATTTTCAAGATTTGTTTTTGCCCCCATGAAAAGGGAGAGACATAGAGTTGCACTCGCCCGTATGTCCGTAGGCACGTACGTCCCCCAAATCTTGTGGCATCAACTCCTCATTTACTATTTAACGGGTTTCTTTCAAACTTGCCCAGATGATTAAGCAGGATGTGAAGATTATCGTAAAGAAATGTCCAAGGACATTCTAGTTTTTCTAAAGGATTTTCCACACTCATAGAGAAAATCGCCATACTATAAATAGTTTACATTCATATCCAACGCAGAAAGCGACCACATTGTGAAGCGTTCAATTACAGGTGATATTTGTTGTAGTGTGTCGTAGAAAACTGTGCTAGATAAGATATTTAGCAGAACGGCGCCCTTTGGAACATCAATACTTGAAAAAAAAAACACAATTAAATGATTAACTGACGGACCTGATACCCCAAGGACAGTGTGAGGCCGAGGCGTGTTATTTAGAAACGTGTAAACTTATAAATATCATACTAATGAATGATAGCAGAATGTTTTTATCCTGACTGCTGTTGTAATGATGTAAGGTGTTTGTTGAAGATTATTTAACAAAAATGCTTAATATGAACTAAGGCACTGCCTCTCTTGGAATCGACGAATCAAAAGTTATGTATATCGTATGTTTAACAGTAAAACAAAGAAACAAGTCATCATTTGTTGTTTTACTTTTTAACCAAAACTGGTCAAGGTTGTAAGATGCATCACTACATCTTAGTGAGCTGAATAATTCTGTGAAGTTTGGAAGAATCCTTTAAGATGTTGAATACACCAGTTTGCCTGTAAACTCTTAGTTAAACAGCACCAAACTGTGATCAAAAAGCAAGGCTGACCGATGGTATAAGAAATGTAGACTCATAAAAATCTGGTTAACAAGGTAGATTGTAAAACATCATTCCACAACACCTAAAATACCTAGTTGGAATATGGTGACACCAATGACAGAGCAAGTAGCAAAGATTGTCATATTCTTTGAATATTCAAGCTTGAAATCAACAAACATACTTTTGGGTCTGAGGACTTAAGATAATACTATGAGTGACAGTAGAGGACTTTATTATCCGAATAGAATGAAACATTCAAAGTAATCCATGAAAAGCAAATGCTGAAGGAGTCTATTCCTATTTTCTATGGTTCCATTTAAGAGCAAATTATATTCATAACAAAATTATACTGATAGTGTTGTTCATTTACTGTTCTTCAATGAGGTCTACATTAAAACGTTTTTGTATTATTTGATATCACAATCACACAGTGTAATTGTTTAGACAATTCTTTTTCTTGTCAAATGACATAAACCTCCAAAGCAGCACCTTCTATTGCAGGAATTAGTAGTGGAAGTATATGTAAACTGTATGCTTCCTCTACTGTCTAGAACAGTTAACCTGGTCTCCCCACAGCATTTCATGTGAAGCTGTTTTCCTGAAATATTAAATTCAACAGCAAATTAATTTATCTTCAAAAATAATTTTATATCTTATTGCTTTTATAAATTTATTTGTCGACAGTTAAAATTGATTTAATATATTCTGACACAAAAATAAAATTTGTCAAAAACATTGATTTTGTATGCTCTGATAATTACTTGAGGTATCCTGACTCCTGACTTACTCTAAGGAGACTCTTTAAATCACATGGACAACAGTATAGTTCCACGTCAGCCGAACATTTTTTGATCTGGATCTAAACTGGTTGCTTCTTGGTCAGAAATAACCTCATAAATCTAAATTTAAACAGTCTAGATCCTGATCAGACTGCACAGATGAGCCTGCTGAACTGGATATACATTGGTCACTAATGTGATAAAGGGTGTATTCATGAAGTAAAATGTAAAAAAAAACTAACATAGTAACTTATAAATATTCATGTACCTGTAGATTCAGTGTGATGTCCATTATACATTCATGCAGCTTTAATAAATGAAAATAAAGAAAATTTATGCAAACCTTGTATCTGTTTACTATGGTAATGTTCATATTCTGTGCCATAGCTGTCTGCATAAGTATCTATAGGCTTCATAAGGTTTGTGATACACATCTCTGAAAATAAATGTTTTTTACTCACTTTCAGTCGTGAGTAAATCAATTATTCACTAATTGCATGTTCCTTTTAAACAACAAACACCGAGAATTTAGGATATGGGTATTTATATTTGACAGCATTTCAATTACAGTATAAAATCGAATTTTTGTGCCTGCAACATTATTGATTAGGCAATGATAAGTCTACTAAATTCGAAACTGAAAAATACTAACATTCAATTGAGAAAAAAATAGAAATAAAACTGACAGTTTAAAACGATTAGCTTATTTGCATTATGCCACAGCCCGTTTGTGATGCGCATCTAAAAGAAATACCAATATTAATAAGTTAAATATCACACCGATGAACCACCGAAGGGCGGGCGGGCGGGAAACTGTACACAAACTAAATAAGTGACGCTGTCAAATATAAAACCTCGAGTGATATTTTAAAACACAAACCGCCTTTATATAGGCAACACGAGAAAAACGAGAGGCGGGAAACTATGATTATAACAGAATAAACCGGACCAGATATCTATGCGCACAATAGACTATCCACACAGCAATCGTAACATGCAAAACGTGAATAATTTTATTTACTCACTTTCAGTCGTGAGTAAATCAATTATTCACTAATTGCATGTTCCTTTTAAACAACAAACACCGAGAATTTAGGATATGGGTATTTATATTTGACAGCATTTCAATCGAGCAAAACAAAGAAGGGAATAGTTGCTAGGATGCTTGGACATTACACCGAGTATGAAAAGTTGATATGCCCGAATCAACTGCAACGATTTACTGAAATTCTATCAAATATGACCATCAGACTGAAAAGCAAAGGCTTATCGTTTCAGTCCAAAAACAATCAATCAATCAATCATTCAATCAATAAATCAATCGACCAACCAATTCATCAACCTATCAATCAATCAAATTATCAATCGATCAATTAATGAAATTATCAAAATCAACTTATCAATCAATCAACCAACCAACCAATGCTAAAATGTTTTGCAGTCCCTATAGACATAAACATGTAAAAGACATTCCATAGCCGATTTATATCTCTGAAATTCCGCTACAAAACTCATTTAGATTAGTCGATCTGTGCATAAAAAATAACCAACTTGTTAAAGTGACCAAAGCCAATGCCAAAAAAAAACAAAAAAAAAACAACGAAACAATGTATACAATCTATAATGATCTATACCACAAACGGCAAACATTTTCAAACATTCAACAAATATTTTATCTTTAAATAACACGGCATGTGTAGTAAATTACAGTCTGAAGCCAAACGCCTTACGACCTGAAATTATTCTATAAAGTAATATTCAGTTTCAGAAGTAATATAAAAATTATAAGCATTTGCACCTCTTACATTTATGAAAAATAAGAAAACACAGTACTTATCCAGGGATGCCAAATGCTCTTTCCGATTTTTTTACAGTCTCGTAACGACTACCATTGCGGTTTTAACACCTTCTGTAAAACCTGAAGTTTTCGGTTTTTCTGAAATAAAATACAATATGTCAATACTTTGTATTAGCTTTATAAAGAGACAATAGCCAACGCCACAAAACAGCACAGCCTGTCTCTTAAAGGTCAACGCCAAACAACGGCACAACCTTGTTCAATCATAGTCAAGCGCCACTCAACGGCCTTTTCAATCAATCATGGTCAACGCCACAAAACGGCACGACCTTTTCAATCAATCACGGTCAACGCCACAACGGCACGACCTTTTTAATCAATCGTGGTCAACGCCACAAAACGGCACGACCTTTTCAATCGATAATGGTCAACACCACAAAATGGTATGAATCCATAATCAATCTAACAACTAATTTCAATCAAATCAATCCATATAATCAATCAACAAAGTCAATCAATTAAGTTAATGAATTCAATAAACAATAATGTTAATCACTTCAATCAATACATTAAAAAAATTGTGCAGTTTGTAGTCCCATTAGACTGTTGAATCAGAGACGACATGACTTTTACAATTATTCAACTTTCCCTGAACATATTTCAGAACAAATTATTCAATATCAACTTGTCAATGAATAACGTGATTATAATCAAACCCTAAAACAGCACAAACTTGTTCTATTAAATACTCAGATTCTTGAGGTTTGTTAAAATTATAAGCCATAAGAGACTATGTAAAGTAAAAAAGACACAGTACTTATTCTTATCCAATGACGCTAAATCTCTGTCGAATACTCTTTACCGTCTCGTAGACTACCATGACGGTTTTAACAACTTCTGCAAAACCTTAAGTTGTCTGTTTTCCGTGTTTTTTTCAGGTACTTATCCAATGATTCAAATTGCTCCTTTCGAGTATTCTCTACCATCTCGAAACGACTTCCTTTAAAACTCCTGGAAAATATTTAATTTTCCGCTTGCCATGTTAAAGATTTAAGGACCTGGTGCCAAGTTTGTCTGTCCTCCGTTTTCATAACGTCTGAAACATCTTGTTCTTTCAGTTGAGATTAGTAGTTCTAAAACAAAAATGTGTATGTTGATAAGTACATCTTTACCACGAGACAAAAGCAAATGGGACACCCACAAGGATGTCCCAGTAAATTCAAAGTCGCAAAACAACCACAGTTTCGATCAACAATGATCAACACCACTGTGACAATAAAAAATCACGTTACCAATAAGTTCTGGTCAACAACTCTTCACTACTTAATTCAATCGACAAAATATAAATTATTCTTATTATTATTCTTATTCTTATTATTATTCTTATTATTATTCTTATTATTCTTATTCTTCTTCTTCTTCTTCTTCTTATTATTATTATTTGATAAAAACGTTAATTCGAGTAAACTATTATGCGATTATTTCTATAAAATTTCTCAATAAAAAACCAAACAATTTAATGAAAATATAACAAACAGCCGTGTACGCAAACTAGGCACGGCCTATTTGCATTCAAAGCCTGGCCAGAATGGCAGGCTTGTTAAAACCACACATGCTCAGACGTCATCCACACCAATACAATGCAATATTTAAAAACAACCGTGAAACTCCAGCTTACGAAGATTGGTCAATACCATCAGTACCATTTGACCAAAGACGCTATGGCTGAAACATTCAAAATAAAATACATTATTTAGTTATAAAGTAGTTGCTTTATGTACAGACATTTTCCTTGGATCGTTCAAGTAAGCGACTCAATCAGTATCAATTATCTTATTATTTACGTTAATCGATAATAACGATACTTTAATCGATAATAACGAACTTATAATACAAAAAGATCTGCTAAACAATTACTCAACATCACTCATCCGTTAACAAATAAAATAACTAAACATCATTCTTTTCCTATAAGGTCGCCATCGAAGCGTAAACTAAGCAAAATTTGTCAGTGACATGAACACGCCCTGCCAATGTCATTTAAAACATTTCAATTTTACAAGTTAATTCTATTTATTTTACACAAAACTTTCAAAATTATGGTTTAAATTTGCTTTACCTTCTTTTACACACCGGTCCAATGAACATTTCGCCCTAGAGTCAAGTAGTCCTCCGTGAAGTAAACTGTACACAAACTAAATAAGTGACGCTGTCAAATATAAAACCTCGAGTGATATTTTAAAACACAAACCTCCTTTATATAGGCAACACGAGAAAAACGAGAGGCGGGAAACTATGATTATAACAGAATAAACCGGACCAGATATCTATGCGCACAATAGACTATCCACACAGCAATCGTAACATGCAAAACGTGAATAATTTTATATTTTAAATCTTCTCTGATAACTAGTAAGTCAGTTATTGTTCAACAATATTGACCTGACATTTCATTAATTTTCGTAAAGGTCATTCGATAAACACGGGTATCAGCGAATACGCCGATATATTTATTCAATTTACACGCCAGTGATGTGTGGTGTATTGGAATAGATGCCGGACTACCGATTCAACGTAGATCGTAACGTTTACGAAATTTAACGAATATGGGGTCAAATGCAAGAGTGCCAGGTCAATAGTGTTGGACAATATACAGTACATTTTGTGGCTTATGAAGATGTACATAAATTGCTGTTGCAGTTAACAGTGAACAATTCATACTGTTGCCATAATTTATTTATTACATGTAGGGTTCTTTTTATTAAAATCACATAAAAGGAAGATGGCAATGATGAAAAATTTCATGCCATCTTTAATTCCTACACAAGATTAGCATAAAACCAATGTGTTGTCACATTTGAAAGACCACAAAGAAATGTGCCAGCTGATCTGAATCTACATCTATGCCATCTGATCTGGATTTACATGGGCTGACCATTTATGGTAAAAAGGTGTGTCCATGAAGTAGGTTAAGTTATTAACTTTGAAAACTGAAACAACATTGTTTCCTTTTTTAGTAACCTAGTCCAGAACTAGCTAGGTAAACATTTCAGCTAGTCACACTTTTGCGCAAATAAGCAAATTCTGATTAGTCAGTATTAACAGTAAAGACAGAAACAGGAAATTCAAGAGGTAGCATTACATGGGGGCTTGATTATGTTAAAATAGATCTCAAAACATGTTATTTTGTAATAAACTTATTGCTGTTGTAATATAATATGCATATTGTGCTAAAAGAGAATGGCGCATATCAAATTAACGTTTAAACTACATATTTTCACTTTGTTTATAAAATAGCATTCGATTTCCGGAATTTCAAAGATTGGTTCGAAGAAAATTTCTACACCTCTGTCAGAGCAATTATTCCTAAAATCTGAAATAAATAATTAGTGGTAAACATGGCTTCGCCGTGCTTCCTATTTAAATCATTCTACACTATGCCTCATTTTTTTATGAAATGTAGCTCTAAAAATTTGTATTTGTTGTAAATGAAGCGTTATTCAGATATCATATGGTAAAAACAGCTTTACCATGCCTCAAACAACTTTGGAAAGGCTGGTACACATATACCATAGAGAATTGCATCATCCCAAACTGCTAGACAATTTAAAAACTTTTGGCACAAAACATTGTTTAAAAAATGGAATTTCCTCCTTGAAATCCTGTAAAAACGTTATGGATAAAATAGAGAAGAGTGCGTTGGGTCATCGTGCCCAGCAGACCATTACAAAGCTACAGGAAGCTATTTTAGTGCAATGGAATGGCAAACTACAGTATTTCCTTTAAATTTGCATGCAATTTAAATTATACAGAGATGAGAAAACGATAAAAATGAAGGCCGATGCAGTGATAATTAAATGGTATTATTTTTTAATCTGCTTAAGCAGACATAAATTTTTCGGCGTTAGCTGTCTAAGCTCACTTTTGACCTAGTTTTTCGACCAATGAAATATTGTAAATAAAACTTATTATTCCGCTGGAAAATCAAATAGATTATTTTGATTGGTTATTAGTGGGTCTCGTTAATGATTACCATAACGATTTTTATATTGTGTGTTAGTATTTACATGGCACTTATATGTTCGGGCATTTTCGTTTTTAAAAGCGATAATTGTATTGGAGAAAAAGATATTTACGGTATAAATAACCAGTTAAGTCAATTGATGGCTTAAATACGATTTTATATGGAATATTCATGGGTGTCAGGTAAACACTCGAGTACAATACACAGTGTAAAACGACAGAGAAGTGCTGATATTTCTGGTTCTTACTGGTTCCTTCTTAGTTCCTTTAGTACTGATTGTTAATTTCAAGTCCAGATATTCAAATCGCCTTGGTGTAGTGGTTATCACACTCGCCTCTCAAGCGGAGGCCCCGGGTTCAATGCTCCGGAGGGACACTTTTTTAAAGATAATTTACGTAAAAGTTGGTTGATTTCGCTCTTGTAACAAGTTGTTATTATTTTCATTTATTGTATTTTAATAACATTTTTTCGTCATTAGTACTAACTCTACAAATGGTATTTTATTGAAACTGAATGAATGTACAGTTAATGTTAGACATTCTTCTTTAATCGACGTATTATCACCAGACGAAATTTGTGCACGCTCTTTATTTTATTCTTTATTACATATAAAAAAATTTCCATCAACGCCGTTTATCTTTTTTAAAGATATTTCTTGTTTGGTGTGCTTTAACAGAATATTGATTCTTCTTCATTGTAATTTACACTATTTTAAAATATTGAATCAAATAATTTGAAAAATCAACATTTATCAAGTGTGCACTTAGAACTTTTGACTAGTGTATGTACATACAGAAGGAAATTTGAAAATAAAATTATCTCTCTCTACTTTTTGGCTGTGTTGGGAGGCTGTGTATGCTGGATGTGGCCATTCCTGATATGCATATTTCATTTTTTAAATAAAATTTCGTATCAAGATGGAAATAGACATAATAATAATAATAATAATAATAATAATAATAATAATAATAATAATAATAATAATAATCTCTTTATTTTACGAAGGTAACTCATTAAGACAAAAATCTCCATGACAACAAAATACAAACAAATACAATATTTGCAAGTATAAAAAGTTTGTCAAATTAAGAAATCGCTTATTTTCAATGAGGCCTTCTAAAATGGATAAACAAAAAGCATATAAAACAACATATAAAACATTAATACTTAAAAAGACAACCACAATCAATCATAGTACACTGTAAGAAAATCTCGATTTTGAATATGCATCATGTTAAATTATTCGAAAACCATATATAAATACAAAAATAATAATGATTTAAAAAGGTTGTTTTTCAAACAAGTATGTTTTCAGGTGTTTTTTGAATAAATATATGGATGAGGAAGATCTAATTTCAAAAGGAATATCATTCCATACCCTCATACCTGTATAGCTGAAACATTTTTTAATTAAGTTAGTTCGTCCTTTAAAGTGTTCAATATCGGTTCTTGAAGAAGATCGCAATTTATACCGAGGGTTATTAGATACTTTTATGAGGTTAGTAATGTATTTTGGAACCAAATTATGCATAGATTTGTAGACCAATAGTGCAGTATGATATTTACATCTTGAATCAAAAGAAAGCCATTTAAGGATATGAAAAAGATCTTTCGTAGGTGTGCAAACAGGTTTTTTAAGAATAATTCTAGCTGCTCTTTTTTGAATTTTGTAAATTCTGTTTAAGTCCTGACGGTTACCGTTACCCCAAACAATACAGCCATATTCAAAAGTAGATGCAATATATGCATTATAGAAGAGTTGTTTCATTTCTGTTGTTAGATAGAATGATATTCGTTTAAGTAAGCATAATTTTGATGCAAGTTTCTTACAAGTTTGGTTTATATGAGTACTCCAGTTAAGACAGTTGTCAATATGGACGCCTAGTAATTTTTGTGATTTTACATTTTGAAGCAAATTATTTCCAACAGTTAATTTGAGTTCATGGTTATTATTGATCCTTTGCTTCGAATCAATGATCATACAAGTTGTTTTGATTGGATTAATGATCATATTATTTATTGAACACCATTTTTGCGTTTCGTTTAAACTTAACTGTAGTTTCATTTGTACTACTTCTAGTTTGCAATCAGATGCGTGTATAGTTGCGTCATCAGCATACATATCGACCCCTGATGTTATTTTTAGCGGTAGATCATTTACGTATAATAAAAATAAAAGTGGGCCTATTATTGAGCCCTGGGGTACACCAGAAATAATGTGGCGAGTTTGTGATAGTACTCCACCATTTTTAATTAACTGTTTTCTGTTCGAGAGGTATGATTTGAAAAATATTATAGCGTTGTTTGAGAAGTGATATAATTTCAATTTATAAAGAAGGATTTCATGATCAACTAGATCAAAAGCTTTTTTAAAATCTAAAAATATTGTTCCAATCACTTTTCCTGAATCAATTTCTTTTAACCAAGAATCTATTATTTTCACTAAAGCAGTTTGGCATGAGTGTTGTTTTCTAAACCCCGACTGATATTCATAAATTATATTTGTCTGTTCAAAAAATAAATATAACTGATTTGCAATATGCCTCTCAAAAATCTTGGATAAAGTTGGCAAAATAGAAATAGGTCTATAATTATTCGCATCTTCTTTACTTCCCCCTTTATGTATAGGAATAACATTAGCAAGTTTTAGTTGATCTGGAAAAATACCTTGAACAATACTGTTGTTTATAATTGAAGCTATAGGTACAGATATATAATCTTTACACAATTTGATAATATATGGCCCTAAGTAGTCCAAGCCTGTAGATTTATTAATATCTAGTTTTTCAATTATTTTACTTACTTGAAAGGGAGTTATAAGTTCAATGTGAAAAGAGACAATGTGACATCGCGCAAGTCGAAATGCAGCATAGTTGTATGTTAGAATAAATATGAATTATATATGATACATTACCTGTCTTAACTTTGATTGAATTAGAAATCGCGCATTCGGAAACGCACGAATTGCACCGTGATTTCTAATTCCTACAAAATTAAGACAGTCTATGTATCATATAATTCATTTTTATTATAACAATTATTCAGAATCCACGCATTATATTAGAATTATGTGATCGCTGTAGTTAGAACATAGGTTTATTGAATTGGCAATAGGTTTATCGTATTGTATTGTATTGTATTGTATTGTATTGTATTGTATTGTATTGTATTGTATATCATATATACTTTCATATAATATTGTCCGATTATTACGCTATTCGGCCCGATGAATTTGACACTGTATGACGTTTCCTACAAATAAATAAAACAACTAATTCAATAATTTCACCAAAAGTACAATGAACATTTATGCAGATTTATATAGTTAGGCATAAAATCTTTATAAAAAGTGATGTGTTGATGATTAAACTATACAGAAATCTTATATGTTTTTATGATAATAAATGTAATACATGACTAAATAACAGGATTTCGGCCTCTTTAGAAACTTTGGGCGATTTCAAAAACAAACAAAAAATATTAAAAAATTGGGCCATAACGAGAGTGGGTCCACGTGGTGTGGCCTGGATGTAGCTGAACCTTTAAATTATTATCAGCGAGTCTAAACGTAAAGATTCAGCTATAACTAAATACCCTCCCTTTATAATTTCACTTTGTGTACGCATTTACTAAAAGTAAAGCACCTTAATATTTAATTTTCCATTATATACTTTTTATTAAAATCATAATTAAAAGAATGTTCACTATCCTTACTTATCTTAACGTCTCCTTACTTCTCTTTACATAATCGTTCTTATACTTACGTATCCTTGCGTAACCTTAATTATCATTATAAACAAATTTTAAATTATATTTCAATTATAAATATGTAAAATATTAATGATGATATGATATAAGGTTTAATTATCTCTCTTAATTTATGTTTACTTATCTTTTACTTCTACGTATATATGTTCAATAATCCTTACTTCAACTTACTTGTCCTTACTTATCGTTACTTCTCCTTACTTATCCATTCTTGACTCTACAACCATTTAAAGACTAAAGTTTATTAATATTTCCATTCTTAATATATAATATATTTATAAAAATGATAATATAATGTATATTTACCTCTCCTTACTTACCTGCACACATCCTTACTTCTCCTTACTTCGCCTTATTTGTCTTTACTTAACCTAAAGTAAACTTGTTGAGCAAAATTAAAATTAATAAATTTCATTATTATTTCGATTCACAATGTAAAATATATATTGATATAAATTGATAAAATAATTTTAATTTATCTATATTTATTTGTCTTTACTTCTCCTTACTTATCCTTACTTCTCCTTACTTCGCCTTTTTTGTCTTTACTTAACCTAAAGTAAACTTGTTGAGCAAAATCAATAACCTTCATTAATATTTCGATTCACAATATGCATTAAATTTATAAAAATTGATAAAATAATTTTAATTTATCTATATTTATTTGTCATTACTTCTCCTTATTTATCTTTACGCATCCATACTGTTTTTAGGTAGACCCACGTAATGCGCATCGCTACGGTGGAGTCTACTGTTAGACTCTAACTCTGTGACAATATTAGGTTTTACTCAATGTAGAAACTTATTTACCTTATTTTTTTAGGCGAGTTTAATCTTAATTGTTATCTAACATATAGAAGAAGAACTTCTGAAAATGTGAATCGAGAAACAAAATGGCGGCTTTTCAGTTCTTAAATCCGGAAGTAAGCACAAAAGACTATGAAAGTCACATGGTCCAATCAGAAGCCTTAGTTTGCAACACGGTTTCAAAGTGGCTAGATACCCATTTTTGCTCATGCGCAATACCGTAATCGGAATCGACACGTCGAAATCGTAGGGTCGATTCCGTATAATATGCTGAGTATTGTAAAGCTTCGCTCGATGGTGAAATCCGGATATGACACAAGGTCGTAAAATGTTAAATTAGATCTACTATTTTCTTTGACATGCAGTTCAACTACATGAAGAATAACGATGTTTATGCTAGATTAGGTAACATTACGCAATTTTCCAAAATATGATTAATCGATGCAGAATTGCAGACAGAATAATTAGGGAAACAAAAGCCAGAGCTGACTGAAGGCGGTTTAATTTCCTTAAAACGACGCAGTTTCTAATGAGTCCATTGATTGCATTTAAATAATACATTAAAATTTCAAAAGCTACTACCGTATAGAATGAAATCTGTCAATCTTACAATCTGAAAGGCATGTTAATATCTTCCCTGTTTGGGACCTTATTATATATTTGTAATATTTTATATTGACAAAAAAACCTCAGGCTTTTAGAAATGAATGTGTTCTTTATATTGCAATTGCTGTTCAAATAAAATATTTAAATTAGAAACTCCTCGTTTTATAAACGCTTCGATATCATGCACATCAGTATCGACTTTGAGCACACGTAGTCGCTTGGTTTTTATGACTTATTTAGAAAAGAAAATCACTTAATGTCTTGATGACTACTTTATAAACGAACTAAAACACACACAACATGTAGTCGTGGCCATTTATGACTAACTGATTCTAAGATAAAACAAATTTACACATTCTTAACATTGTCATACCGAGAAACGCATAGTCAGTCTATTTCTCACTTTTTGTTTTTCTCTCTCTCATGTTTGCTCATTTTCATTCTTAAGGTTTTAAGGGTTAACATTTTCATTTTTCCCTTGTGAACTTTATCTCAATGTTCTCAAAGACTATATAAATCCCCATTTGTACATCGGACTTTTGTTTAATACCTGCCATGAAGTAATTGCCGTCTTTTAACACGTTTTGCAATAAATGGTGCAAAAGAGTACATACAACTTAAACCTGAAATAAGTATATGCTGCTACAATAAGTTTATATAAGCAATTCGTCAAAATAATGGAATGGTTTTTAAGAAATTCAAGAAAGACTTTCTTTCCTATCTACTTCCGGTTTAAAGGTCAAACATTACTACATAACATTTCTGACATTATTTTGACAGATGAACGCAAAATATTGTAAATAAGTGTTAACGCGATATCTGTATCATTTTTTCTAGACGTTTTAAAAATTAAATACAGCCACAAGACACTATATTTCTTAACTTTCATTGGTCTGCAAGTGAGAATTAATATCGAATTTTGACAATATACAAAATTGATTTGCCCTTAAAACCAAATGTATACATAGGGGCCTTCTCGAATTTCTTGAAGTTGGCTTTTTTTTCAGTATTGACTCGACAACGTATTGTTGTTAAATGAATTGATCAGCTTTTGTATAAGCTACTTTTGCTATATGATGTTTAGTATTGTGAAAGTTTGCACATGCTTTTTCATGTAAATTAACTTGTGTTTTTCTTTTGAGTTGTGTGCTATTCGTAATATATACAACATATTATTGAAAATAGTGTTTGCAATGATATGGTCTGATTTTTATTTTAAAAAGATCTCAACTTTGTAAGAAAAAGTTCCTTTTTTTGTTTTTCCATTACCCCACCCAAAGCGCATGTTTCCAAAACCTTAATTCAAAAAAATTAGTGCAGTTAAAATCACTATTGCAACATGGTATTTCACAGCCAGTTAATGGAGATTTAATTTATAAGCTTAGGAAAAGAAAAGGCAATGTTACTATATCCACGTTATTCGTCAAATCCATCTGTAAATTCAAAACGATAGATCACCAACATGATATTCTACAGCGTTCTGCATACCTGGTGATAAACCCATTATCACTCATCTGCAGTTGATCGTTTTGCTTTCCTCTTTGGTTGCACGACGGTGGCAAGGGTTAAAAAAATGAAATATTCATATCAGGAATGGCCACATCCAGCATACACAGCCTCCCCACACAGCCAAAAAGTAGAGAGGAAAAGAGAGCATGATATTATAATAATCAGTTTCAAAATGGACGCCACAAAAGTGAGAACCAGAGGGGTTACCGCCTTGGAACGGTCAGTGGCAAAACAAAATGCCACTGGGGGTTTAAACCAGGTTCTAGGGTGCACCAACCTCACACTTGCCCCAACAGGTTCTCATATTACAAAACAAGTAAAAATTGTCTTGGTGAAATAACTCCAACCCATCCATCAGCTCAACAATGTTGCATGCAAAAGCATTCAAACATATAAACATAAGAATTTAATAGCATTGCAAAGCCAAAGGGCGGGTACTCAATGATCTTACTGAGACCAGAGCACCTGGAGTAAAATCAGCAAGAACACGATGACAGGGATAAAAGAAACAAATCGAGCTTCTAGGTTCTTTTAAGAAAAGATTTCCCCATAAACCTTCATAAACTCTTAAACCCTTGCCACCGTCGTGCAACCAAAGAGGTAAGCAAAATGATCAACTGTAGATGGGTTAATCACCAGGCCTGCAGAGCGCTGTAAAATATCATGTTGGTAACTTTTCTTTTTAAATTTACAGATGGTTTTTACGAATAACCGGGAGAAATTAACATCGCCTTTTATATTCTTAAGTTTATAAATTAAAGAGTTCATGAAGATTTTTTGGGATATCTTGTAAATGAACATGAAAGCTCGATCAGTTGTTTCTTTTATCCCTGTTATCTTGTTCTTGCTGATTTGCCTCCCTGGGCTCTGGTCTCGGTAAGGTGAATGAGTACCCGCCCTTTTACAATGCTATTATCTTATGTTTTATAATTATATTATATTTGTGTGCTTTTGCATGCAACATTGTGGAGTTCATGGTGGGTTGGGGTTACTTCACCAAGACAACTTGTAGTTGTTTGTTCATAAGAGAACCTCTTGGGGCAAGTTTTAGGTTGGTGCACATCAGAGCCTGGTTTAAACCCACGTTGGCAAATAGGTTTGCCACTGGCCGTTAAAAGACTTACCCGTTTGGATTCGCATTCTTTTTAATTGTGTGTAGTGTCAATTTTGAAATTGAAAATGTACTCCTCTTTAGGGCTCTTTTTTTTTAAAAAGTGGCTGGTTTGGGTTTTCCTGTTATAGAAATGTACAACAAACAGTTACTTCCATTTTCCTACTTTGCAGAGGTGTCTTCTTTAAAGATTGTGAAGTCTCATCAATAGCACCATCCGTTAAAAATATTCTAAAATAATAAGCAAACATGTCAGGAGTGTGGCAAAAAAGTGTGACACTTTTCAAAATCACATTTGTTCAGACCATTTTTTTACAAAAAACTTGAGTAAAGACAAGTTCTAGTATTGTTTTAGTAAAATGTTCATTTTTAGGCATCAAATAATGATAAAATTAAGCATATTATACTTAAAGTAATCAAAATGTATGCTATTAAGTCAGGCGTGGTAGATTAGAAAATACCTCAAGAAAATCAATACATTTTTGCTTTATAAATTTATAGGACTTTAAAGATTAATAGTATATAAGAAATGCTTTGTGTATCATTTAGTTTTATGTTTCTAGATGCAATAATTATAATATTATCACCTCTATTGAAATTATATTTGTCTGCAGCTCCCTTCAGAAAATGTCAGCTAACTTTGTCTGGAGTGTGACATTATGCACATATTGCAATATTCAGTTGTCCACATTAATACCTGTATTTTTAGCACATAAATAAAAATTCTTTAATTTATTTAATATTGGTCAATAAAGATACATAAAATTTTTATTCTGCCACATATGAGTATAACTTGATTGATTTGATCACTGTAAAGACTGTACAAACATATGGACCAACCAGTTTGGACTTTTTATGAACTTAAAGTCTTTACATTTTTTCACGTCACTTGCCATTTTTCAAATCTCAGCAACCAGTTGACCAATTTCAAAAATATTTTCAGTTCTGTACTCGGTTTCAATAATCAAAAACTACAGAATAGCAAGTTTGGAAATTTTATGAACTTTAATTTTTCACTATTTTTTTTACTTTTTCAGCCTTTTTTTGTGAAACAGCCCTTTACTTATTTACTGTGTGGGAACCCTGTGTCTTCTGCATGTGACCATTCCTGATATGCACATTGCACTCCTTTGTTTCTGCGGTGGCTTTTTCCATTCTCCTATTTAAACCCTTCTTTCTTTCCTGCACTGGCCAAAATTAAGTATTTATTTTTCAAATAATACATTATTTTTTGTAGATTTTATTTAGTTTCCAACATATATGGTATATACATTACAACATATCACAAACATAATACAATGTATATTGATCAAACCTACGTCATTGACAAATGCAATGGCTGGACAAAAATATAGCTATTACAGCATCAATCAAAAATTAAGTGTACCAACTGTTGTTTCTTTGGGAAACACAAACGTATCAGTCTAGCATTAAACATATCAAAATTATTAAACATAATATACCGTACACTAGTAAACCCTTACATATTTGTCAAACTTAACTTTCTATAATTTTGTTCAAACTGTAGTTACTACGAATACAAAGGTAAACAATCAAACATAATCCAAAGCGTATAAGTATTATTTAATACATTAGTCAAACTTTAAGATTTCTTGTACTATCGGAAGCTACTTTGAATACAGATGTCAACATTAATCAAACATCATAAATGTCAACTTCAATAAATTATTATAAAGGTAAACATCAAGCAAACGTTATACATGTCAACTTAAGTCATTCAAACATAATACATGTCACGTTCAATCAAACGTTATACATGTAAACTTCAATAAAACAAAATACATTTCAATTTCAACCAAACATTATACTTGTCCAATAAAACATAATACATGTCAATTTCAACCAAACATTATACTTGTCAACTTCAACTAAACATTATACATGTCATCTTAAATCAAACATTATACATGTTTGATTTCTTGTACTAACACTAGCTACTCCGAATACAGATGTCAAAATAAATCAAACATAATAGATGTTAACTTTAAACACACTTTACACGTCAATATCAATAAAACAAAATACATGTCAACTTCAATCAATCAAACATGATACATGTAACTTTCAATCAAACGTTATACATGTCAACTTCACTCAAACATTATACATGTTAACTTCAATCTAACATTTTACATGGCAACATCTATTTAAACTTCAAGTCATCTTCAATCAAACATTATACATGGAGAGTTAAATCAAACAGTTATACATGTCAATTTTAATCAAACATTACGCATGTCAACTTCAAACGAAAATCTTACATGTCTTAAATGTCAACTTCATTCAAACAATACAAGTCAACATTAATGTAACAAAATATATGTCAATTTTAATAAAACATTATACATGTCAACTTCAATCAAACATTATACACGTCAACTTCAATCAAACGTTATCCAATGTTTATTAGTAAAATATTACTTCATTAATCTAACGTAAGTTTGGCTACATTGTACTTTGATAATAAAAAATGTCAACGTCAATAAACATAGTACACAAAATGTTGTAGTCTTTGGTTACTTTATATTACAATTGTAAAAGTTAAAAATTTAAATAAAATGTTTATGACTAACTTTATATTGGTTTGCTTCAGGAAAAAGAAGAAAAAACAAAACAAAACAAAATATATATGATCTGTACAAGGACACCCCGTGGTTGTTTTTATGTGGACCGGTTCCCAAAAGTGTGTTAGTTTTTTTCTTTTTACTATATTGACACATTATTTTAGACTATACTTCAATTTAACAAAGTTTGTGGGAACATTTCAATAACAACAACATCAACAATAACACACACCTGCACGCACACAAAAACAAAATATCTTTAATTTTAAGACTAGCTGAGCAGAGCTATTGAAAAGAGGCACAACATGCCTGCAAGAATGTAAGAAGAGAACTGTGTTCTTTTGCCATACTGTATCAAAGTAATTTATTTTTAATGCATTGAACTTGTCACTTTTTATTAAAGCCCTATTACTTCAATTTAACCCGTTCTTGTATGAAGTATCACGTGTATTTGTAACAATATGCACACATTTGCAGCATTAGTTCGCGCTAATAACACTAAAAGCGAAAGTAGGATTTCCGAAACGTCACAGAAATCGAGATCGCGCATGAAGTGGTCTCTTCGTCGGTGCTAAATATAGCTCCATTAGGCCAATATTTAGCTTCTTAAAAGTTAGTTATTTAGTTAGTTATTAGTTAAATTTAACAATATCATGGAAAATCCCGTCTATAAGAACGAATTCGACGGACTTTTTGTGTTCTGTTTAAGAGTTCATAAATCGGAGTCTATATGAACAAATATAATTTTTCAATAGTATATTCTTATTTAATTTGAAAGCTGGGGCTTTAATGGTGATATTAGTTTTTTAAACTTCCATCAAAGGTGACGAAGATTTCATTTTACATTGGTATATGTGGAACTGGGCTGTTAACAAAACTGAATTCAAAGCAACTTAAAGCAAGATTTTGTTTGGTTTAAATGACAATCTTGCTCTCTGTTAAATCTATTGTAAATGAGGATATCTTGGAGCGTATTCATATTTTTATATTGTTCAAGAAAATTTGGGCGACAACACTTTCCCAAAACAAGTGTTTAATTTCTGGTGATCCTCATGAACGATCCCCCCTCCCCATAAATTATCATTTCTTAAACCCATTTGCCTTAGACAGTTTATAACTAATATTCTATGATTTATTCTTACATGTAACCACTGTAATTTAGGGTAATCAATTGCCCTTCACCGCTGTGAGTTCGAGACCTACCAGGGTCAAGATCTTTCATGTGAGGAAGCTTGCCAGCTGACTTGCGGAACGTCGGTGGTTCTACCCAGGTGCTCGCTCGGGCTTGAAAATTGTCCGGATGGGCACCTGGGTCTTCCTTCACCATGTAAAAGCTGGTGGGCCTAAGAAGCAATAAGCTCAGCATCTGTTGATGTTCTGGCCTCTAATCTACATGAAAAACTACATGAAAAACAAAGGCATGTTATTTATTTTCTTAGCAATCTCCTTAATAATCTATGTGAGCTTAAGTGCCCTAATAAAGTGTTCTTTATTAACCTTTCTTATCTTCCATTTTCATAGTGTAAGAACATTTCTTTTTATTTGGTCTGAGTCGCCATTCTATAAAAAAATAGAATAACAAACCTTGGATCGATTTTATTGTTTCACTTTGAGGGTTTTTATTTTGGTAAAGTTAATATTAAATGGTTTAATTTCGAGAAAGCCAATGTTTTAATTACTACTTTTTTTACCAAACGGGTTATTATTCAGCTAGAACAAATTGTAAACCAATTCTGAATTTCTCTTAATTTTATTTTATAATTAATCCTTGTATTTAGTTTAAGGTCAGTTGAAAATATGACACCAAAAGTCGAAAATTATACTTAACCCAGGTAAAACCTTGGTCTAGACATAATGCATCTCTTCTATTTTTGATTGAGCCTATCCGAACTGCTTTGTTTTTCTTCCACCTTCATAGTGAGACCAGATACAGAGCATAAAGGACGTTCATTATTAACAAGTGATGGTTCAGTACAATCTGATAATAATGTTGTAACGTCTGCATAATGGAAACTAAAAATTGTATACCGTTTATTTGTAGTCCGCTTATATGATGTTCTTTTAAGCTATTGTGACAGTATTTCTGCAGATATAGTTATAGATAGGCAGGCAGAGGGTCGCCTTGTCGACAACCACGATTTATATTAAACCAATCAGACATATGTCCATTTATTATGACACTAGATTGAATATTGTGTTGGTTTTTTTGTTGTTTTTAGGGCCCCTATCCGGGTAACCTCGTTTATTATATAATTTTCTATTACAGTTATTTCAGTAGTACAATGATATTAGATTGAATATTATTGTAAAATAATTTTAATCTTAACACTCTCCCAAAAGTTAAAAAATCAAAACAATTTGCATAAATTTCCAGCTTAAATAATCAAAAGCAGTAGCAAAGTCTAGCAATAAAAGCATTCCTGGTTTCTTGTGTTTCTCATTATAATCTATAATATCATAAATTAATCCAAAGGTATCGCCAAAGAATCTTCCTGCTAAAAAGCCATTTTGATCGTCACTTATTATAGTATTAAAATGTATAAAATGCGATTGGCGATACTTGCTGACGCTATTTTATAAGGAACATTTTACAAAAATATTGGCGCTAATTCTTTAAAATCATTTATCTTTGTCCCCGTTCGAAACGTATGTTATTACTACTTTTTGTGAAATGTACAGTTCTCCCGAGTCAAATGCTTCGTTTGCCGATCTTGCTAAAAAGTGACATATGTCGATCCAAAAACTTTTAAAGAAAGCAGGTGTGAAACCACTATTGCCAGATGATGAGAAATAACACATTTTCGCTCCCAGCTAGAGGCACTATCATTTGAAATTCACAGTAGCGCTATTTGTGCAGTGTGGTGGCCGTAAAAAGTCTCCCCGTACATATAGTCAGTACTGTTATCAGTAAAATAACCCGTTACCAATGTCATGCAGTGATTGTTACATATATCAGGGCTATCCGATCAACCTTTTTTGGGGTTGTCTCGGTTAGCTCAATTGGTTGCGTCGCAGGAATTGCAGGGCTAGGCGCTGTCGCCGTGACGGTGCGGGTTCGCTCCCAGCTAGAGGCACTATCAATTAAAACTGTATAGCATTTCATTGCAAGTTAGTTTTCCTTCTAAGGAGCATTTCTCGTGTACTGATTTTTTTTTAATTTCTAGAATATTTAAGTCAATAATTGTATACAGTATCTTGTTATTTGAGGTGTTTGATTTAATGTACATATATAGTTAGACCGCATTATTTCTTTACACAACAATCGTAGTATTGAATAGCTTCAACTCTGAACCTCTAGGGTTACATTCAATGGCGCCCGGGAACCTGTAATGGATGTGCATAAGAAAACTCATCTTGCAATTCGTTTCCATAGGCCGTATGTGTTTCCATTTGAACATCTAAAACAAAAAATGTAATAATTTTTAAATGATATATTTTTACTGTACTTAATACGTGTTATAAATAAGTAAAAATGTTATTAAAATTGTTGTGACTTGTTATTAAATAGTTTACGCCATCTTCAAAAATCCGTGTTTCCCACACAGGAGAAAAGTTAGACCAGTTTTAATATTAACACCTGCATTATATCTATCTCCTAGGGCTAATACAAGGTTCTCTAAATATGCTTTTCAGGAATGGCCACATCCAGCCGACACATCCTCCCCACACAGCCAGAAAGTAAAGAGAAAAAGAGAGCATGGTATAACAACAATCAGTTTCAAAATGGACGCGACAAACAATTTACGAAAGTGAGATAACAGATTTACTCACCATTAACAGCATTGTTCTGCTCACTGCTTTGTTTTGCTGCGGCCATTCTTTTCCTGGACCTTGAATGATAACAGAAAGATAGCAATGAGCAACTCGCATATATAATTTATGTTGACATTTGTGCTGTTCCATTATTTGATCTGTTCCAGTTAACTTGAAAAAAAACAACTTATATTTGTTTTTTCTTTTTTTATATGAGGGTCTGTTGGCGCAAGCGGAGGTTGGTGCACTTAGAACCTTGTTTTAACCACCATGTGTCAAATTGTTGTGTCACTGACCGTTTCAAGGCTGTAACCCCGCAAGTTCTCTTTTTCCTTGTTTTTGGTCACTTATAAAAATTTGCAATATATAAACCCAATCTCTATTTTCTTCTCAGCCGACTGTGTGAAGAGTTTTCTGGCTCAGGGGCGGATCCAGCGGGGGGGCACCGGGGGCACGTGCCCCCCCCGGCAAAGTCGGTAATGATTATATCATGGACGAGCTTTTTGTTAATTTTGTAATGCAAAGGGGCACAACTCAATTTTACCTCGCTGAAAGGTGATTGAGTTACCTCGCTTTGTGATTATTACCCATGATGCTTTATGATTTAAAATCACTTCCGCTATCAACAATCCATGAAAAGAAAAGATGGATATTCGAAAGTTTATGGTCAATAAAGCACAAAAGAGGTGAGTTAAATGTTAGTCTTTGATGCAGAATTACTTTATTCTATTAGCATATGTATGTTTTTAGGCCCAAGTACGGTACAAGCTCCAAAATTTAATAAAAATTGGTCGTGCAAACCGGAAGCTGCAAAAATTTGAAAAAAAAATCGAATATTAGATCTTATTTATTGTTAATTTTATCTTGTATATACCACACAATTTCATAGCGTATTAGTATTATAACTGACCAGTATATTGCATTTATATGCAAACTATGTAGTACTTACAAGTTATTTTTGTGACACAGAATTAAAGGTTTTGTTGATGTGTTTTATGAAATAATAAGATGTATTCTCAATAATGTACACTTCCTGCATTTACAGATTAACATGATAATGCAAACATGAGCAGTTAGGCTTTTGAAGATTACCTTTCTTAGTGCTTTTGTGATCTCATATGTAAAAGATGTTATGTGGTGCTATACAGTTTTATGTATGATATTTTTAAATCAAGAGATTATATATTTTTACTAAAATGGATATTATGTTTTTCTACCATTTAATTTACTCTAATACAATTTATTAGTTATTCCATGTCCCCAGTGTATCATAGAAAGCTTATTCATCCCTTAACGATTGTATGGACAGATTGTGCCCACCCTCCCCTCTTCCACGGCAAAGGAACCTCTTGATAGATTGTGCCCCCCCGGCAAAGGAACCTCTGGATCCGCCCCTGCTATTCTTGATATATAATTTTCTTTTTTTAATTAATCACAAAACGTGACGTAGATAGATTCAGCCGTGGGTACCCAGCGGTGGACATGTTTATCTGATAATTATTTGTTAAATTATGCAATCAGAAAGTGATATCAATTTTTCTCCACTAATAACTTAACATAATTTCGTTAATGTCATAAACCAACACTTTCATCAAATTCAGTAAAGAGTTTACCAGTAGACTATTGCCCATACTGCTACGATTATAACGTGGATTCCAACCGACACACCAACTGCAATACCGATTGATGGATAATGTATTTCCCCAGTTGTCAAAGTAGAACTGCTTACTGTAAAAGACATCGAAATAAAAAGATTACCCCATCCAATATCATTAGAGAATGATTTTTAATGTTGCAGACCAATTTATACATACTATCTATTTATAATATGTTGGCTTTAACAACATCTGCTTATACTAGATCACATGTAATGAAATAATTTTGACCTGCAAACGACGAAAGAGATCTTAGAATATTTAAGCCTTGATATGTTTAAACACTAAAATTTGTTCTACATAACAAATGAAACAAATGACAACATCACAGAGAGGTCCTTTAGTGCAAACAACTTTATAACTCCTTTTTATGTATTTATACCGCTTTTTTGCAATAAAATGACAAATTGTCAGCTATTGTTAAACCTTTAGTAACAGCGTTTAAAATAGGGTAAAATGAACTAAGTAAATTAAAAATATGAAGCGACTAAATTTTAAAAAATGCATACAAGATTCCTTGTTCAGATCCTTTAATTGCAAACAGTTTGCTAATTCACAATAGCCATAGTCCCTGTTACAGCACTTGCATCCATTGTCACATGGCCTGTCACACGAAGTTCCCCAGTAGCCAGCTTCACAACGGAAACATGTTTGTTTATTGTACATAGAACATTCAACACAATGTTCAGAATCACATCGTTCTGTGCAGTTCGAGCTCGTGTATCCACTTTTACACTTCTGACACGTTCTAGGAGATGTTTTCATACAAACAGCACAATTATCGTCTGCACAAGACAGATGACATCTGAACCCACCATATCCTGGCTTACATAGCTCACATTCTCCACTTGAAATGTCGCAAACTCCCAGGCAATTTGGATTACATTTCATTTCACAAGTCTGTCCCCAAAACCCGATTTTGCAGCTGTTACAGTGGCCACTTTTTCTGTCGCATTCAAAGCAATTAGGCGAGCACTTCTTTTCACAGGTGTCTCCCCACTTTCCTCTGACACACTCTTTACAGACTCCAGAAGACAAGAAACAAACGTCTTCCAAGCAATTTTCCCCACCTTTAGAAAGGAAAAAAAACATTCATCCAGTGGAAAGGTAAGTAACTATGTAGTACGAAACAGCTTTTCCCATTTTCACTTAATTATTTGTATATTAATATGCGATTTGATAATAAATGACATCTTTGGGTCGAGTATGAACTAAAGCTTTCTTGAATGCAACTTTTTAATGGAATAAGCTGGAACAAATGTCATTTTTTCTACCTAATGACTTTGGTTCAGTGTTGATGTTTTAAATTGTGTTGACCATTTCTTTAAATAGATGAAAAGGGAACTTTGAAAGCCACCGAACACGACAAATATGAAAATACTGCAGGCTCGGTTTGATTGAGCCTGTTCATGGGCAGTAATGGGAATGCTTATTACTGCCCACGCCGCCTAGCCCCGGGTTGAGCGAAACTCAGTAATTACACCATTAAATAGTACAATTTCGATCCATCCCAAACGATGGTATGCATATGGCGGTGAACATATTTAAAAACATCATGACTTCAAACATACATGGTCTGTGGCAGTGGTGTTTGATCATGTTAACAATATTTGCAAAGTCACATCAAAATAATAGAATAGGTAGTGAAGTAATGAAGGGAAATACAGTTGACGTGCATTTAACTCTGCATTTATCTTTACTCATCATAATGACTGCTGGTTAGCCGCGTGGCGGCTGTAAAAAGTCTCCCCGTACATTCAATCAGTGCTGTTATCAGTTACGTCATTTGAAGGTCGTTGAGCACGATATTTATGTACTAAGGTAATAGTATTTGTCGTGTTCGGTGGCTTTCAAAGTTCCATTTTCATCTATTTCTGTAAATGTAAATGAGGCGAACGAAGCAAACAATGACTTGTACGAAATTGACTTTAATTCCGTACAATGCAATCATGGTCTTGATCTGTCATGTGTTTGTCTTAATAACCATGCCATTATTTTAAATCCTTAAGGAAAACGATTAAATATAATTCGTAAAACTAATATTTAACTCAGAATTAGGACAAAGATCTAATGTGATGTGCTCATGGAACACCTTTGCAGAGAAAAGCAAAACATACATTTGTTTTCACAGGTATTTCCCCAACGTCCATTCGCACACTGAGTGCATGTCCCATTTGTTCTGTGGCAGTTACCGTCTAAGCAGCTTTCTAAGCATGATTTTTCGCACTCAACTCCCAAAGTTCCCTTCATACATTCATCACAGACCCCACCGCTTTCCTGACATTTCTTATTGCATAAGGTACCCCAGTATCCTTGAATACATTTGCTACAAGATGGTTTCGACGAATTGCACATTGACGGAACGCAGTTTGTTTCTTTACAATTGACTGTGCAGTCTTGACCAACAAATCCAGGCTGACATTCAAGACAATGTCCATCTGTTTTCGAACATTTGCTAAATAGGCAATGTCCACAGGCGTGTTCACAGTCAAGTCCCCACTTCCCGGCAGTACAAACCTGGCATGCTCCCGTATCGCCGTGACATATCTCACAATTAGTAGCGATGCATTGGTCTTGGCATTTCATACCCCAGTATCCTGGTGTACACTTTTTACATTCACCAGTAGATTGATCACAAAATAAACACTTGTCTGTACATTTATTTTCACAAAAGGTACCCCAGTATCCATTTTGGCATCCAGAGGTACATTTTCCATTACTCTTCGAACAATATGGATATTTGCAGGTTTTTGGACAAGTCATATTACAAAAACTTCCATAAAAACCATATTCGCAGCTAGAGGTGCAGGATCCATCCGACTTTGAACAAAAACCTCTGCATCCTGTTACACATGTAATTTCACAACTACTTCCAAAGAAACCAGTAGCACACCTATCGCACGTCCCAGTTACACGATCACAATAACAGTTGTTCGGGCATGCACGATCGCAATATTGTCCATAAAGGCCGTAAGAACAGTAGTTGCACTCACCAGTCGAAGCATTACAATACCTTCCATTACAGTTTATTTCGCATAAATTATTACATTCAGTTCCCCAAAATCCCGTTGCACATGATTGGCTTTCTGGAAAAGCTGAAAACATGTATTAAACATATTAAATATTTAAACACTCAGTAATTTAAAGTATTCAAAAAGTTTCGATGTCTTTTAAAATTCGCAGTACATCAAAACATTAGAACAAACATGCATGTATCTTCGATCCAGACTTTATCATTTATTGAACATGTTAACTCAATCATTTGTATGTTTCTAGTGATTTAGTTAGGGCTTTTTTAAAGATGATTTTAGTATATTTTTCGGATTTAAGAATAATGGCTTGATGTATTGAAAGTGCTTCGTACAGAAATATGATACGTTATGAAATATAAGGGCCTCGGTGCTTTTATAAACTGCAGCGACACGAAAAAAATAGATCTACCTGACTTCATTAGTTAACATCCTGGCCGCTCTGAGAACAACAATTTACAACAAGCGATAATAAATGTCGTCCCAAAATGTTTTGGATTTGATAATCATAGTCTAAGGTTTTATAAAAGTAATAGTTTAGAAACTAAAGGTTCACGATTATAAATACATACGCAGATAGGAACGACATACACATTCTGAGACAATTCAAGTTTTTTAAATATCGATATTTTAAGCTGATGATAAACCCTTTACACAATGTATGACCAATGTAGATCATCTTCAGCTGAAACATCCATGTCATTTTATCAGAATATACAATGCATGGTCAGTTGTTTTCAGAATTATTCTAATAAATGAAATAGCAAACAGTGTACAGCAATCAATGTCTTGTTTTCCGCCCAAGGATTGACTATCACAAAGGTCTTCCCTTGAAAGTCAGGTATGTTCCCATGCTGATTTCAGTTAAAGAAATTAACGAATTTGCTTTCTCACATATTCTCATTATACATTTATGCTAGCCATTAAAATACTGTTTTGACAACTGATTTGTGTAAACTATGTGTAATTTATCAGTTACTGTAACAGTTTATAGTTTATTCCGAGGTTTGTATGAAAAATTAAACGTTCACCCAGCTTAGTTGGGCCTGACAGTTTAATTTTTATACAAGCCTCCAAACTAACAATAACCTATAGTCACTATTATTGTAGCATTCTGTTTTATTATTTTAAAGTTCTTCTTTTTGTGTTTTTATACTCCGTGATTTATTATTTCTCTACATGTTAAGCGGCGTATGGTCCCCGTATAAAAGAATAGGTTTGACCTAAACGAGAAAACAATGGGCTAAACTTAAATTAATAGGAATTTCGACACAGGTTCTGAGAACACAAATCCTGCATAACACATATAAACCAAAGGCAAAAGCAGAAAGTATATACAGTCCACACTCGTTGTGTCAAACTCGCTTAAGTCGAAACATCGGTTTTCTCGAATGTAAATATGGATGATTGAACAATATCCAGACTTATGTTGGCAAGGACATTGAAACCGCCCAACTCATAATTGACAACTTTTAAGTTATGCTCCTTTCAAATGACTCAAATAAGATACATACACTCACCCAAAGTTCTAATTGGTCACTTTCCGACCGTAACTTTTTATTAGAAAATCATTGACTTAACTTTTTATTGGTGATCAGTTGCAAACAACAGTCTTCAGTTTAAGCTTCAATCTTGTAATAATTGACTTTGGAACGGTTTTGCGAGAGTTATCCTAAATTTTACTAAAAATGCGTTTCATGCGATATAAGGTCAACCAATCAGAAAAGTGCTCATAATTGCTCGTTTTGTTTTAACAGGACCACTTATAAGTAGCAAAAGCATAACACTTTATTAATCAGCAGCATTTTTATTTAAATAAATCCCCTACAAAGTACCCAATTTCATAATAACCTCCATTTCAATGAAAGACTGTTCTAATGTTGACACTGCATTGTAAGTAAATTGTATTAAATTCAATTAAGAAAACAAGCAATAACGATTTAAAAGACATTTAACAATCGATTACACGACAAAACAGTTCTTTTTAAGAACTCTCTTGGAATAGGGAAGAAATGAAACTAACATACATTGTAAACACATGCAATTGATGACCAATTAGAACTTTGGTTGAGTGTAATGTTGCTTATAAAATAGCATATATAGAATATAATTTTACGAGGGCTGTCAGGATTGTTCGTAGACAAGGCTACAGAATAATTATAAGCAGTCATATCAATAACCGGTTTTGGTATTTTGCTAAAGTACGTATTGGTTACATGTTTCTAAATTAATAAACGTGATTACAATAATATTCGCAAAACGCTCATCGCCATGGTAACATGACCGACGGTTCACGGAGCCCTTTGAATCCATGACAGTAGCTACTCAAAATAAAACATAATAAAAATTAAAGTTTTATGCCTAACACGTTTTTACTTAAGCGACGTTTAAATATTTGATATCATTGCACGGCATTTGATGAAAATTATGACGTCATTTGTAAATAAACAAGTTGTAAACGACCGTAAGACGCATTGGGGGTGCTTAAAATTTGTTTCGAAAAAATAACGTCAATTTCACGGACGCAGCAACGGAGTGTTATCAAGTTTTGTGTTCAAGCTAATACGACAAAAACTGAGACGTTTATTTCAAAAGATAGTGCGCTAGTGCGCTTTATGGATTTGCCAGCGCTCGCGTTCACGTCCAATCTGCATGAACCGCACCAAAATAAGAATCATTCCTTAAATTTTTTTGCTGTCCAAATTTGTATTGCTTTAGTGTAAACAATAAAGTAGTATATGAACTTCCCGGACAGCCCTCGTATACTCTCCCTAATAACTTTATTATACGTGTACTATATCACCCTGGCTAACCTGGTACGCTTCGCGAACGGCACTACGCCGCGATCACGGCATATGCAACGCTTTTAACCGGCATAAACGGTGTCAATGTAGGAGATTTTGTGGGGTAAGGTAAGAAAATCGCAAAGTTTTTGGTTAGATCTTTAAATAATACTCAAACTAATAGGCCTGTACGGCTGTCAAATCATGCCTGTTTATGATTCTAGTCTTCTATGTGTCCAGAATACAGTAGTTTGCTCAATCATTCGTGAAAATGGACCATTTTGTGCTGCAAAAGTTGTGAATTTCCTGTTCAAATGTATTTTTCTTGAGCTATACTGAAGTTTAGTTAAGAATTACGACTGCTTAAAAACTGTCTGTATTGGAAGACAACGCAGTGTAAAATTTGTGCATGTTTTATCTATATTTTACTTACATTTGCCAAAAAATGAGAGGCCACGCACCGTACACCGGCACTTGATTTTTGCTACGCTGCGTATCACGGCATTTTATTCAATGCTGGTATTAAACTTTACTTTGGTTTTCAAAATCTTAAACTGTTACTTAACATTTAATTGAGCTGTAGTTTGTTGTGTTGGCGTACATTGTAAAACAAAGTTTGATATACTTAAATATTCGTCCATCAACAAGCAGGAGCGGATCTGGAGGGTATTCTTTGTGGATGCTCAAACCCCTGTTGGCGCATCAATATTTAATTTTAATGTCGATTATGACCAGAATGTAGGAATTATTACGGCACCGAATTATCACATAACTACCCCATGACTGACCCAAACGAACTTCTTTTGTGGAAGTCTGATCCGACCAAGAACAAAGCTAGCAGAGTAGTTCACGCAATTCCAGAGTCCGCTACTGATGAAAACCCCCAAAATAATTTGTGAAAGATAGATTTATCTGACGTTGATTCAATAAAAGTTAAATCTACCCCTTGTTAAGAAGCAGTAGGGTGTGGGTGGGGCAAATCAACATTAAGCATTGTTTCAAACTTTGTCTATAACATGTAAAATGATCGAATATATGAATGTTTAACATACTTCATGTTTATTGACAAAAATCATTTATAGAAGTCGGTTTAAAGACTAGATTTTGAAAGATCGTATTGAAAAGAATGCAGAGTTTTACAAAAAGACATTGATGTATGTAATATTTTTGCGTTTATCTTATTTTTTAAATACTAATTAAGGAATTATCCGTTGTCCGAATATGTCCAATTTTGAATATATTGTTGGTTATACTAAATGTGACGGGTATTGAAAATTTCATTTCTGTTGCCTACGTTTGACGTATTTGTTCGTAATGTACCTGTGCTAATTATGTTTATTGCAAGTAACTGACTTGATCTTTGATGTGTGGTGAGAAATGAAATGTTTTACATTATGCTGTAATCACTTTAACCTGTGTACCAATTGTATGATATGCAGAATCATTTTTCATCAAAGGTCTAAGGTCAGGCATACATAAATAAGAAAAAAAAATACTTTTATAACTTTAGAAGTATCAAGATCATTCATTTATATGACAGCCTTTTATTTTCACCAATGGTCTGCGGTAGGTGTCTGTTATTAAAATAGAGAAAACTTAATATTTCAATAACTCATAAACCAACTTTCTGGCCATAATACCCATGAAAATTTAAATATTGTTATTAAGTAAACATAATCACAAATCTTTCAAAAATTGTTTTCATTGGTAGCGGACTCCTAAATTGCGTGGCTAACTTTGTTCAGGGTCGGATCAAAGATTTTCACACAAGAAGTTCGTTTGGGTCAGTCTTAGGGTAGTTATGTGATAATTCCAACTTTCAAATTTATAATCCCCATGAAAACTAAATATTGATGCGCAAAAGCTAGGGTTTGAGCAACTCAAAATAACACCCTTTGAATCTGCTCCTGCTGGTTCATGGAAGAATTTTTAAGTACTTTGTTTTGCAATGAACACCAACACAACAAACTACAATTATATTGATGTAAAGAAGCAGTTTGATATTTCGATAACTAAGATATTTTAATACCAGCATTGTACAAAATGCCGTGATGCGCAGCGTAACAAAAATTACGTGCCGGTGTACGATGCGTGGCCTATCAATTTTTGCAAGAAGCAAGTAAAATATTGAAAAAACACACTCAAACTTTATACTGCAGTATCCTCCAGTGCAAATATTGTTTATGCATTCATAATTCTTTACTAGACTTTAGTTTAGATCAAGAAAAATTACGTTTGAACAGGAAATATACAACTTTTGCAGTACAGAGAGGTCCATTTTCACGAATGATTGAGCAAACTACTGTATTCTGGACACAGAGAAGACTAGAATCACAAATAGGCATGATTTGACAGCCGTACAGGCCTATTGGTTTGGGTATTTCTTAAATATCTAACCAAAAACTTTGCGATTTTCTTACCTTACCCCACAAAATCTCCTACATTGACACCGTTTATGCCGGTTAAAAGCGTTGCATATGCCGTGATCGCGGCGTAGTGCCGTTCGCGAAGCGTACCAGGTTAGCCAGGGTGTATATCTGCATTAACAGTGACAGATGCGGAAAAAAATAACTCTTATTATACTTTTTTAAGTAAGTCACTTTCTAATAACCTTAATACGAAAGTTGCTTTGAAAGTATTTGTCCTATTAACTAAATACTTGGAATATATCATCTGCATGAACCGAGCTCTCTGTGGCAACAAAAATGATTTAGGTATGCCCCTTTCAACTGCCTTTAACCTGAAAAAGTATATTCTTATCACTATCATGGTATAACATTGCTCGTACATATACCCAATATCTGTACATCTGCATGAGCGAGGCTTTTCCTGTCAACAAATATTAACTATTTCTTTGAAATGTGACCCTTTAAACTGACTTTCACCTTACATTTTATGTTGCTTATAGCTTAAAGAACTTGTCTTATAAGACAATTACTTGAAATACAGTCTTTAAATACAAAAAATAATGACTCCTGATTTACAATTTTAGTAATGTCCCTTTCAAATGACATTTAAGGGCCTGCCACACTCCTCCCAATTCTAGTCATCGATAAAATTTTTTTTATCAAAATCCCTATAACGGCAAAATGCTGTTAAATGAAACTTTGCACAAGTGTATGTTATTAATGTATCTTTATTTTACAGATGATAAGACATATTAGAAAAGTAAAGAAAAATAGCGAAATCTAAACATTCCCTCAACTTCTATTTACATAAATTCACAAAAACTAAAGAACACAAAACATCATTTTAAATGCCCACATGAGTAATATGATACTGACAACAAATTATTGCGTCCTCATGATTTACTTATGTAAACTTTACGAGATATTAGTAAAAGTGTGTTTGACCTACAAAGTACACAACATTTTCTTGTCAGTGTCATTGTGCTCACGAGGGAATTTAAAGTTATGTTCTGCATCGCCTAGTTTTTGTGAATTTATGTAAATAGAATTCAAGGAATTTTTAGGTCTAGCTTTGTTTCTTTACTTTTCTATTTTGTCTTACTGTATGCAAAATAAAGATACATTAGTAACCTTCATTTGTGCAAAGTTTCATTGAATGGCATTTTGTCATTACTGAGATTTGATGATTTTTATTTTATCGATGAATAGGATTGGGAGGAGTGTGACGATGCCTTAACATGAGACATCATGTTGTATTAAATTGAAGATCATTTGTTCTTTTGACACAATACTTGGAATATGCCATCTGCATTACGAAAGTTATATTTTTTTAGGTATGGCCCTTTCAAACAGCAGGCGACACAAATTCTCTATAGAACACCCTATTCTTGTAAAATTTATAGTTCTTAAGTGACTATAGTTTCAATTTATTATGTAATACTACATAGCTGTTTGTTTACTTTGTGTAGTTCAAGTTTGTGACGTTCATGTTTGTTTATTTTCAATGTCGATATTTGTATAGCTCACTAATGCACACCATACAGTCGCGTACACTCGATTGAACTCAATCAGCAACCGCATGTGGTATAAACATATATTCAGTTACGAGCTTCAATAACAAATTATTCTTAGAAAGAACATATTCTATAATAACTGTACTGTGTATTGTATTTATTGGCTGTAATTATATTGTATAATTTAACGCCGAATAGAATATTTGTCATTGTCATTGTCTATAATAAAACTAATATATTATATTACACAAGTTTGTTTGTGAATATCTTTGGGTCTACTTTAATACTATTGCTAATCGTTTATACAAGTCATGGGAATGCCTTCTCAATAGAAATAACGGTTCACACATTAAGGGCCTGCCACACTCCTCCCAATTCTATTCATCGATAAAAAGAAAATTATCATAATCTCAATAACGGCAAAAGGCTGTTAAATGAAACTTTGCACAAGTGTATGTTATTAATGTATCTTTATTTTACAGATGGTAAGACATATTAGAAAAGTAAAGAAAAATAGCGAGATCTAAAAATTCCCTTAACTTCTATATACATAAATTCACAAAAACTAAAGAACACAAAACATCATTTTAAATGCCCACATGAGTAATATGATGCTGACAACAATTTATTGTGTCCTCATGATTTACTTATGTAAACTTTACGAGATATTAGAAAAAGTGTGTTTGACCTTCAATTTCCTGGTCGCCTAAACGGATGACAATCACTGATTTCTCTTTTAATAGTTGAACGTTTTTTAGAAAGTACACACCATTTTCTTGTCAGTATCATTGCGCTCACGAGAAAATTTAAAGTTATGTTCTGCATCGCCTAGTTTTTGTGAATTTATGTAAATAGAATTCAAGGAATTTTTAGGTCTAGCTTTGTTTCTTTACTTTTCTATTTTGTCTTAGTGTATGCAAAATAAAGATACATTAGTAGCCTTCATTTGTGCAAAGTTTCATTGAATGGCATTTTGTCATTACTGAGATTTGATGATTTTTATTTATCGATGAATAGGATTGGGAGGAGTGAGGCGATGCCTTAACAAAACCCACAAATCGCGTGCTTACCTTAATTTTGGTTGAGATTGTTTTGTTTGGCTTTATCTTCAAAAATCTCAAAGCCTGGCTTAAAATTACATGGTAATAAGGCATTTAATGCTTTGATTATGATCAGTGATATGTTTAATTTGGATAATACTGTTTTGAGGAATGTAGAACCAATTCATGTTGATTTGAAAGTAGAATTCTACTATGTTGGGATGCGGAATTGGGTGGAGAAAAGGGTCTCTTGTTTCTTTAAATCAAACTGATTTTCATTTTGATTATTGCATTAAAAATCTACAAAAGCTGTTTTTGACGTCTGTTGGAAAAATAAATTGGTTCAGTTTTATAACTATTGTTTTGAAACCAAATCATTTTCGGAAGACACCAGCCTTTTCTGATATTGAATAGAATGATAGAATTACATTTTTTTTAATGATATTTTTTCTTAGAAATAGAAAACCAGATCCAATAAAATCTGATAATAATTGGGAAACAGTCTTACGAAACAAACGCATTTATAACAAGTATTGATAATTTATTCAGAAACTTTCAGCATAAATACCTACAAAGGATAGTTCCCACAAATAAATATCTTTATAAACGTAGTCTAAACGTAATCTTAGTATCTCACAATCATGTTACTTTTCAAAATGAAAATTAAGAAAAGTATACCAATTTCGAACACTTTAACTCCTTTTTAGATTCTAGAATAGACATTGAGAAAACAAATTTAAAAGACACCAAATAAAACGGTCCTTCTATAAATTAAATATATATTGCCTTTTGTTCATTTGACATGACCAACCAATTCCTCCTTTTTAAAATTTCTTTTTGTTCTTTTAAAAATTATTTCCTATTGAAACACAAATTTCACTTTTTTATTTCCTTAAATAGTGACTTCACACTAAATAAACACGTTGCTTGCAATATAATTGTTCTTCCTATTTATTATGTTATTATATGGTTGAAAACAACAAAATACTTAAGACGAATGTTAATAACTAGAACTGCTTTTGGGAAAAGCACATGTCTCCCACAAAGGCATCATCTTTGATGATGCACAGGATAAAACTGGTGAAGTGAATATAAAGATGGCAATTTATTAAAAGGGCATATGGAAGTTCTGTGCAATATTAGTCATAAACAATGTCACAAATTTTTGGAGGATCAGGAAAAACATAAGTTTCAATTTCTGATGGGCCATAATCCTGAAGTGCCAGGGTGAATGTGGCTGGTTGTCAAACTTGTTGTCATTAACATTTTGATATATCAGTGAAGATGCACTGAAAAAAGACCATGAGAGTGAGTGTACAAGGCTATCAAGGCCAATTGTAAATAAATAAATGGGCCATAAGTGTTATGTGCCGGGGTCAAAGCGGCTGTTTTTTTATTACACAGATAATTATAGCATTTGGTGAACATCATATAATAAAAATAGCAGAAAAATGAGAGAAGAACCAAATCATGAGTATGGAACAGATATTGTAAAATGAAAACTTAAACAGTGTAAGAAATACCTTTATAGCTGCTTACCCATGAATAAATTGCAACATCTTTGGTGAATTGGTAATTTATTCATGGCTATAAGCGACAGCAAGTGAAGATTTTTTTTTTTAAAAATTCAAGGGCCATAATCCTGAAGTGCTTCAAGCAATATCGATGACTTTATAGCCTGGTTAAGATATTATAGCCATCAACATTTTGATAAACTTTGGTGAAGATACAATGAAAACTATCTGACTTTGAGAGATGAACCAGGTTAGTGACATGTTTAAAAGGCTAATTTCGGATAAATGAAAGGGCCATAAATCTGATATGCCTGGTGCAAAGTGGCTGGTTTTCGAACTTGGCCAAGATATTAAGGCCACACACATTATCATAATGTTTATTGAAAATCAGTTGATGAATATTTCAGTTACATAGCAGACAAGGCTTAAACAGCCAATTTTGGATAATTCAAGGGCCATAAATCCGACATGACTGGGGCAGTACGGCTGGTTATCGAACTTGGCCGAGATATTATGGCCACAAACATTTTCATAAAGTATGGTGAAGATCAGATGATAACTGTTCAAGTTACAGAGTGGACAAGCCTCAAACAACTTATTTTTGATAATTCAAGGGCCATAATTCTGAGATTCCTTGGGCAATATGGCTGGTTATCGAACTTGATCGAGATATTATGGCCACTAACATTTTCATGAAGTTTGGTGATGATCCGATGAAAACTGTTTGACTTAGAGAGCGGACAAGTGTGACAGACAGACGGACAGACGGACAGACAGACGGACAGACAGACGGACAGACAGGAGCAAATCAAAATGTCTCCCACACCACTACGTGGTGGGAGACATAATTACTAGACAGTATTAATATGAGTATGTATAACCATGCATAATATGCAAGTGAATGTGAATAAAAGGGTTACCCGAAAGGGCCTGAAAAAAGAATTTCCCCATGCCGGTGATACAGATTGAGTCTGCTTTTGTCAATTCTTTTGCGCTTTTAACTTTGTCAAATTCAGTTAAAATCATTTGATATTAATATAAAAAGCAATTCAATACTTGGCATTTTATCTTAATTATTTCACAAAATCAAAATAAATGTTAACGCTCACCAATTGTTTCAAATATAAGTCCAAGAATCAACAGATATTCTAATACACGCATCTTGACTGAATTTTAAGAAAAAAAAACAGATAGATATTACAGGCAGAACAACTTAATGAATATGAATTTAGCTATTTAAGTGATGAACATTTTATATTCACCCAGCAAAGAGGAAATTATTAAGCAACTTTTACATTGGCGAAAATAAACGAAACTTAATAATTGCAAAGCTGCGCGCTTTATGCATGTCTTTGTTTGCACGACTCTACCCAAGGTATACGGGTTTATGAAGGTTTTTTGAGGTAATCTTAGTTTATACATTTGTGTATTTTACATGCAAACTTTTCGAGTTGATTGGTATGTTGGAGCTAATTTACCAAGACAACTGCACTTGTTTGTTTTTATGAAATAGATGAATATGGAGTTTTGAAAGGTCACATCTGAAGTGACTACTATGTTTGGAGATGTCCAGCTTTATAGTTATTGTTCTGTAACCAAGGAAAATGTTAGTTTAACTGACCATGTGAATAAAAAAAACTAAAAAAAAACTTGATAAATTAACATGAACAATTTATAAATAAAACATTACTTCATGAGCACCATTAGTAATAAAAATCAATGAGTTGTCTGCTATTTTTGAGTGTTGTTATCCTTTCTTTTTTATGTACTTAAGGAAACCCTTAACTCATTTACCCTGTGTGAAGAAAATAATGGTGTTAATATAATAATGCTATTATACCTCAGTTTTCATTATATATAGTGTGGTTAGTTATTTGTATTTGTTGTCTAAACAGTTGTTTAAAGGTATCAAGACAATATGGTTTTCCCTGTTTGTGTTTATTAAATCTTTACTCTTACCTTAAGACTACAACTTAGATCCAATCTGTGACCAGAGTAGATCCAGATCAGCCTGCACATCAATAAATCAAGATCTCAAATGTAGCTTGTCGGCCAGATTTTAGAAAAAAAAATTAAGAGCAAACAGTGTACATGTACATTCGGCAACGAGAAGTAATGGGTACTAGTTGTTGTCTTCTGAATGCAAAAAGTTAAACGTGACAGCATTTCATTTTCACATTTCAAGACACTGTATTGGCATAACTTCCGGAGGCAGATATTAGCATGGTGGGAAAAGCTTTGCAGATTGTTGTTATAACAGACTGGATATAGATTGTACTGTGTCTAGTCAACAATACGCAACCAGATTAATTACTAGACTTAGTAATACACAACCTGTATCACTTGCTAATTTTTATTCTGAAGTTAATTGGCTATCGCTCTCTGACAGAAGGAAATTTCAGAAACTACTGCTAATGCATAAAATACATTTTGGAGAGTGTTCAAACTTCTTAAGTGATATTTTTTCATAAATTGTTTCGCAAGCTGCTCATTATACCTAGAGCTATAAAAACACTTAACAACATATTCATATTGCGATTTTGGGAATTCGATGTAGAATCTAGCATTTTGTTTTTTTCTTTGCAAGCTCAAATTAGATCTAATAGACAAACGATTAAAGTTGTTTAAAAACTTCAAGGTTTTTTGTTCCATGTAATAGATGTCTAACAATTCAGTATAACCTAGCGAAGATAACAGCGCGACTTGTTTAGCCCTGCAATTCCTGCGACTGAGCTAACCGGGAAAAGTCCAAAAAGGTTGATCGGATAGCCTTGATATACGTAACAATCAATGAATGACATCGGTAACGGGTTATTTTACTGATAACAGTACTGCCTAAATGTACGGAGAGAATTTTTACGGTCGCCACACTTCACAAATAGCGCTACTGTGAATTTCAAATGATAGTGTCTATAGCTGGGAGCGAACCCGTACCGTCACGGCAACAGCGTCTGACCCTGCAATTCCTCCGACGCAACCGGGACAACCCCCAAAAAGGTTGATTGGATAGCCTTATATACGACACAATCACTGCATGACATCGGTAACGGGTTATTTTACTGATAGCAGTACTGACTTAATGTACGGGGAGAATTTTTATAAGCTAGAATCCACAAGCCGTCACACAGCAAATTTCAGCATTGAATAAGTGTCATACTTTGTATATGGTAGAGAAATATGAAGATTTGTATAATAAGAACCGCAAGTCAGATAAGGTAAAATGTCAACCGCGAAAACCAATATTTATATAAATTTACATACATATCACCTAAACACAAATTAGACTTATTTGACAAGCTTGTTTCTCCCATTCTGAATTATTGTAGTGAGGTGTGTGGTTTTGGCACTGACCCATCAATTGAAAGAGTTCATATGCTTTATTGTAAAAAAATACTTGGGGTTAAGAAAACTACGCAGAATGATTTCATTTATGGTGAATGTGGACGTACTTCTTTTAGATGTGTACAAATGTACAATATTGTGAAATATTGGCTTCGCATATTACAAACAGATGAAAATAAATATATATTTAAGATCTATAGCATACTTAAAATGGATATGGAAAATAGACATAATATTGTTAATTGGTGTACATTATTAAAAAATTTGTTATGTTCACTTGGTTTTGCAGATGCATGGTTATTTCAAGGGGTCGGAAACCCTGTTTTATTTCTTAATTTAGTGAAACAAAGATTACATGATCAGTTTGTTCCAAATTGGACTGCTAGACTTAGTGATTCAAGTAGGGAATTATTTTATAGAAATATTGCATCTTTTAAATTTCAGCCTTATCTAAATTGTTTTAATATAAATAAATTTTGCCAAGCATTAACAAGGTTAAGGGTTTCGTCCCATAGGCTACAAATTGAAGCTGGCAGATGGGTAAGACCATTAAGCATTCCTTTAAATGACAGAAAATGTGTTATCTGTAATTTATTGGAGGACGAATATCATTTTGTATTGGAATGTAGTCAATATAGAGAACTAAGAAAGAAATATATAAATAAAAAGTATTGGCATAGACCAAATATGATTAAAATTGTTGAACTGTTGAGTACAGATAACAAAAGTGAAATCAGAAAATTAGGTATATACATTTTCAATGCCTTCTCTAATAGAAATATGTTTATGTATGGTGGAAACTAACAAGCTATATATGTAATTTTATTGAGTAATATTGTTTGTAAACGAGTCATGCAATTTTGAATATGATATTATCAATTATGATTGTTTGTAAACGATTCATACAATTTTGAATATGATAGTATCAGTTTAGATTGTTTGTAAACGATTCATACAATTTTGAATATGATAGTATCAATTTAGATTGTTTGTTAACCCTTTCCCGGGTAGATGCGCCTTGGTTGCTAGGGCGAGCAGTTTGGATCGGGATCAGCTGGCATATTAGTCTGACCGGGGTCTGGGCTGTTTGATTTTTTGATTAATTAGATTATTTCTGACCAAAATGCGACCGGTGCAGATCCTGATCAGACGGCGCGGATGTGCCGGCTGATCTGGATCTGCACAGGCATGGGAATGCGTAACTGTGCGGAAATGGGTTAATTAATAATAGTACAATGTATTATATAGACAATTAAAAGTGATCTGCTATCTGTTATTTGAAATAAGTACCTTCTCCGATGTTGTGTCTTAGAAACGAATAGATCTGAAATTGTTTATACCATTATTAATATATCTTGTAATAGTTGTGCTGTAACAAGTTTATATATTTGTGACTGCTGTTCGCTATCTTGTATTATGCAAAATGTTATCCTCATGGGCTTTTAAGCCTAATGGAAATAAAATTATCTGTCTGTCTGTCTGTCTGTCTGACTTTCTCTATTCAAAAGATATTTAAGAAAATCGGAAAAGTTATTAAAACTGCGCTAATATTCACTGTGGGGAATCACATGATCAAAATAATCTCTAAGCTATAGGGAAAATTTGAATGTTTTGAAGTTTTATTTTCTGAATATCACAAATATAATAAATACATGTACTATCATATGCCCACAGACTACAAGTTTTATACTACAATTTCTAACAATTGATCCGATTTGAAGTTTACTAGATTACCTCGTTAATTCTGAGTTTTCGAATTGTTTGAGTGTTCTGAATATGGAGAAAGAGGCTGTGAGCAAAACACAGGCAGTATTATGATACTTGCCAGTGGGCATATGATAGGCTAAATAATAAAACATAAATAACAAACACGAACAAAATCCACTTTATATTTCATAGATTGACTTTTGTTTAGAGGTTATTTTGGTCATGTGATTCCCCATAGTGATATTGAATACAATCCAAAAGTCGACATTAATACAGCACCAAGATGGTGATAGTGGATGGTGTTGGTGAATATTGAAACCGTCAGTGTGTTTGTCATTATGTTGAAGATAACATAATGACAAACACACTGACGGTTTCAATATTAACCAACACCATCCATATTAGGTGCACGTGCATATTAGGCTCTTTTATATAGGTTCTTATCTCGCTTCCTTCGGGTGTGATGGAGTCCATACTTAAACAGTGGCATGTTTAATCTGGATTGATAACAAGTTTAACCAGTTTTAAAGGAACAGTTTAAATAAATTATCTAATCTCTTAAATATTTATAACTGACTATAGATAGGTAGACAGTCACATGATATTCTGTTTATATACATTGATCTTATCACATAGGAAAGCGTAACTAACTATTTGTCCAGTTAATATATTACAACTGACTAAGAGAACGAGGCGATATCAAATTTGCGAAACGTTTAGCTGATATACTTACACATAAAGCTACTTGTATGGCACGTGATTGTCTAGCTATCGATAAAGTTAAGTCAGTTAAATTAAAGGTATTGGCATCAGTATAAGATTCGAAATCAGAATTAATAAAAGTTTATTAATAATAAAATATAAAGTGGAAGTTTACCTCTGCTTAAAACAACAAGTACATCAGTGTAATTTTTAAATCCAGATATGACTGATACCTTTTAAAGCCATTTCTCATCAGTATCTCCCGTCGTATTTCGTCAACTTCTATTTGTTAACGCGAAAGATGCCACAGTTTTTTACCCGAAAGCCATCAAACTTGTGTATGTCCGTACCCCCTGCCGCTTTGCACATTACCGGCTATTGGCATAAGGTGACAATATATATAATGTTATAAAGAAAGCTACAAAGCAAGAATAACATACTAAATACTAAACATACTAAAATGAAAATATCATTATCAAAACATAAAACTGCTTCTAATAAGGAGAAAGTAAAAATCACAGGGGCTCACATTCGAACACAAAGCAATTGCATTTTGAAATGGAATGTTTTATTGTCGGGATAAAATTATAAAAAAACGAACGTCAAACATAATTTAAAACAAGTTTTTCAAATTCACAATTTCATTTGTTTGGATTCTGGAATCATTTCAGCGCTGAAATCTATCTAAAACTGCTAAAGAAGTAGTTTTGTGTCTCTGTTCCACCCTCAAAATGTGGTAATGTGCCGCAAGTTTGCCGGATCTTCTGTTGAAGAAAATACACGTTTAAATCGCAAAACATACTTATTTGTTATTCTTTCATGGTTTGTCACGAAGTCAAATACCGTTAGTGCTTGTATTTGAATAATCCTAACAGTTGTTAATTTACCACTGGACATTTGGCATGTCACTTTTGTTAGATTTTCTTTTGTTCAATGTTTTGCAAAAAAAGTAATATATGCATATCTGGAATCGCCACAGTAAAATACACAGCCTCCACACGCAGCAAAAAAGGAGAGAGAGAAGGACAGAGAGAGAGAGAGAGAGAGAGAGACAGAGAGACAGAGAGACAGAGAGAGCATGTTTTATATAAGTATGTCAATTCAAATAGGACGCCACAAACAATTTCAAAGAAGAGAGCCTTTGGGGATAATCTTAGGGCAGCGGTAGAACCAGAACTTGGTGGCGCTGCGTGTGTAGATTTTGTCATAGAACCGCATAAATAGTCTTAAAATTGTGAAATTTCTTTTACGTCTCAAAGCGATTCTATATTTTGAGAAATATACAATGTGTAGTGCAGCTTCTATTCGTTATGGTTTCCTAACTTCAGCCCAACATGTTTTCAATGCAAAATATAATTATAAATATTTTTTTTCAATATTAAAACACACCTATTTGATTTTAATCATGTGCTCGTTTATATCATAATATATACAGAAATCCAATATAAAAAAGATGAAATGATTTATTCACGCTACTTTTGTAAAAAAAAGAGAAGAGGTGTATTCTTTAGTTTTTAGAATGTCATACATTTGAGCACAGGAACTTGAAACTATACTCTTGATATCACAGATGACATTACTTTCCATTCGATATTGGCTACATCTACCTCGAACTTTTTATAAAGGGTAACACTTTAAATACCTTAGCATGCGCCGTCATGTAGTGCAAGATCATCTATAGCCGTGTCCCCTGTATACGATAACCCGACGTTGGCAGTTATTACAAGCCGATATCTATTTTGTATTTGTTTGCTAAATATCGTCACGTGGGCTTTAAACCAACTCTCACCCTGGTTCCCGTCCTTCAGAAATATCTGAGTGTTGTTCATCGAATGAGTGTCCTTTAACGAAGAAGGTAACATGTAGCTAAAATAAGTATTTTAATAGTTAACCTATTGATACTCAAATAAAATAGTACTTTAATACACCCCACACTCGTATTCATGTAGATTCATAATTGTACTGTGTGTGTGGGGGGGGGGGGGGGGGGGGGGTGGGGGTGGGGACACGCCAACCACCCCGAACTTTTTTAACAATGGTGCAACACGCTGCACTCACGGTTTTCTTAGGTGAATCATGTGGGTTCAGCAGCAGATACGCGCATGCGTACAAATAATTCACTATTATCACAGCTATCGGTAACCTTTACATATTATGATGGTAACACTTATCCATCCTAGGACAGCAATCTTCATGTTACGGAACTTTATTTAAACATGGATGTAATTATTTGACCAGGCTATGTCGCCGTAGCGGTCCGATTATCGGTCTAAGCCAATATCATAATGATACATTTGTACAGGTCTTTTAATAATTGTATTTGATTTCATTACTGAATCGGTTTTGCGTAGTTTGCCGAGCATATACCATGAAACAATAGTATATAGTGTGTATTTAATGTATGTTTCATAAACAAACCTGGGCATGTACTTGAAGACTCCCGGTTCCATTCCCGAACATATAATACCAAAACTCCAGACAAACTGTATGATTTGAAGGTAGTTCCGGCGACAAAAGACTGGCCTGCTCGCCAGCGATTCTCGGGGAGGATGTTTCAATAAACAAATACTTTCCTTGTGCTGTTAAAATAATATGAAACAAATCAGGATTGTTATGAACTGTAACATTACCAAAATGAACACAATCTTTGCATAACAGAAAAATAACTTTTAAAACAGGATTATAGGTACCAAAAACTATGAGAAATATATTGAAAGTTTCATGGCCGATACCGAGATTAAATTAAAGAATAAGAGCAGTTGAAAATAGTTACAGTAACTGCAAAATAGTATTTCTGAGCCAGGATTTTATGAAAATTCAATTTATAATATAAGAAAGTAAAAATCATTGTTAATTGGTTCGGCGTTATCTGTCTAAGCTCACTTTTGACCTAGTTTTTCGACCAATGAAATGTTGTAAATAATACTCGTATTCTATTTTTATGCAGCGGGAAAATGAAGTAAATTATTTCGATTGGTAGCTTTTTACACCAGACAGGCATCTAGCAGGGTGGAGAGGTATCTAGTGGGATTGTTATTAATACTCCTGTCATCGTGTTCTTGCTGATTTTACTCCAGGTGCTCTGGTCTCGGAAAGATCATTGAGTACCCGCCCTTTGGCTTTACAATGCGATTAATTCTTATGTTTATATGTTTGTATGCTTTTGCATGCAACATTGTTGAGCTGATAGGTGGGTTGGAGTTATTTCACCAAGACAATTTGTACTTGTTTTGTGATACGAGAACCTGTTGGGGCAAGTGTGAGGTTGGTGCACCCTAGAACCTGGTTTAAACCCCCAGTGGCAATTTGTTTTGCCACTGACCGTTCCAAGGCGGTATCCCCAAAGGTTCTCTTCTTCGTTAATTGTTTGTGGCGTCCTATTTTAATTGACATACGTATATAAAACATGCGCTCTCTCTCTTCCTCTCTTCTTTTTCGCTGCGTGGGGAGGCTGTGTATTTTGAGTGTGGCGATTCCTGATATGCATATATTACTTTTTTATGCAGCGGGAAAATCAAATATATTATTTCGATTGATTGTCAGTGGGTGTTGTTTATGATACCGTAACAATTTTTTATGATGTGTAAGTATTTACCTGCCACTTACATGTTCGAGCATTTTCGTTTTAAAAGCGAAAATTGTATTGGAGAAAAACAAACAAACATATTTACGATTTTAATAACCAGTTAAGTCAATATTGATGGCTTACATACAATTTTATATGGACTATTCTTGTGTGTCAGGGTAACACTTGCGTACAATACTAAGTGTAAAACGAAAGAGAATTGCAGATATTTCTATTCTTACTGGTTCCTTTCTAGTTCCTTTGATACTGATTGTTAATTTCAAGTCCTTAGGTCAAGATCTCTGTAGTGTAGTGGCTAACTCTCTCGCCTCGCCAGGTTCCGGGTTAAATACTCAGAAGGGACACTTTTTTTAAAAGTTAATTACGTAAATTACGTAAAGTTGGTAGATTTCACTCTTCTAACAAGCCTCTATTATTTATATTTATTACATTTCAAGGACATTTATTCATATTGAGTTCTAACTCTACAAGACGTAATTTATTGAAACTGAATAAATGTATATAGATGAAGACAATGTAAGACAATGCTTCTTTAATCGACTTATTATCACCGTATGAAATTGTTGCAACAGCTTCAACATTTTTTTAAAGACTATTTCAATGAATTTATGAGTTGTAATGATTCGGTCGCTTTATCTCTAGGTCATACTAAAAAGGCAGGGATGGTTCGTCAACAGCTATAACAAGTAAAAAAAAAACTAAACTGTCTGCTTCGCCTCTCTATAATTCTGTCTGTCTGAAATACATGTATTTATAAATCTTTTCCATCAACGCCGTTTATCTTTTTAAAGATATTTCTTGTTATACGTGTGTGCTACTGCTATTGCATGCAACATTGTCGAGTTATTGGGTGGGCTAAATCTATTTCACCAAAACATATTAAACTTGTTTGTTCCAATGAGAACATGTGGGGGCAAGTGTAAGGTATGTGTAATGTAGAACCTGGTTAAATACCCCAGTTGCAATTCGAGAGCGTGATGCAAGAAGGGCTATCTGCATGTTTGTAAAGTTTCGAGAAAAGCTGATTCAAGGTTTGACACTTTTCGAAAAAAAATCAGGTTAAATGTTGTTATGTTTTGTTTTCTGCATGGAGGTGTACCTACATAACGTCTATCTTATAACAAATTTTTCAGACAAGTTGCTCTCAGTTTACCTACCCAAAATAAGGCCCATTTTCGCACTACCGAATTTAAAATTCACAGCTAGAAGGTGCTATGTGGCAGTTAGCCCCTTTTGAAATTGTTGCTTAATATATAACCATCTAACAATTTCTAAGGCCATAGAAAATTAATTCCTAGATTCTCATCCTAATTTTGGGAAAAAATGGGGCGGGTGGGCGGGTTTTATTTTTTAATTTTTATTTTTCATTCTCACTGTGAACGTATCTATATATTGGCATTATATAAGAATTTGTTGTTGTATAAGTGATTACTATTTTAAAATAAAGACTAAATGTATATATATAATACCGTATTTTATCTAAGTCTTCGGATGGAAAAAAAATATTTTTCTGGCTGAACGAATATTTAGAGACGAGAATTTTTATTTTAAACAAGAAAAAGTAAAACAGTAACTTACTGTTTTACAGACGGTCTATTATTCACAGACAACTGAATAATCTCTCACAATGCAACGTCTAGCCCATTTGTTGATTTGTTTTAATGATATTTTGAAAAAAAAAGCTATCCAACCTGCATTCTGATTTCAAACCTTGCCTATCTGTATCACACTTGTCCTTTTCATAATTTTCCCTTTTTGATAGTGTTCTCACCACATATTATTTGCCTATCAAGTATGATACATGTATGTTTTGTTGATTTTGAAGAACAATTCAATATTCTATGATTTTTTTTTCATTTTAACCACTACTATGGGTTTCAATTACCATACCCTTTAGAATACAACTTCTTCCCCAATCTTTATGTAATATTTAGTGTTTACAAATTATATCATTTAAAAACAACAGTATCAATTTATTTTACCACAGAATTGATGAAAGTGATATTATGTCTTGAAGACATTCAGGCTTCCTCTAGTTCAGGCAAACTTAACTTTGGAACCTTTTTTTACATGATAGGGTAATCTTTTTAAATTAAGACTGCTTTTCTGGAATTTCATACTGAATAGCTCATGATTTGACAAAAACATGAAAGCGTGTTTCATTCTGTTAAATAAACTTAAAAACGATTCTTTATACACAGAAAGTTTCATAAATTTATGTAAAATACTCAATACGCTATATTTTGCGAATTTCCAGAAAAATATTTAATAATAAAAATAACAAATGCTGAATTACCTTCAGATATATGTCAGAAATACTTTACCTCTCAGATAAATGTCAGATATATGTCTCACTCAAAATTTATGTGTTTGGCATAAGCACTTTTAATGCAATAAATGTGATTGTTATTGTTTTTGTTTATGTATAATTATCGCAACCCAAATGCTGCTTAAGTATATTTTATTTGCAAACGTTTAAGAAATTCATGCAAATAAACAGAAATACTTATACCTTTATTCTGCATTAAATATTATGACGTCGAAATGTACAAAGAAATACTATGCGTAACTTTCGCGCTAACTGGGGAATAGGCATGTTTAAAATTTCATTTTAAATTCGCAATAGCAGGAAATAGACTAACAGTTTAATTAAATTTGCGGCATTTATACAAATTGATTGTGGGCCATTTTGGTAGAATAGATGAATATGGATAGATGTTGGTGTTTTAAAGAAGGTTTTATTAAGTATTGATCATATCTTAGCGTTTCTTATACACATGAGAATAATAATGAAATAATAATAAAATTCGAATTATTTTATCATTTGATTTAATGTGAAATTGTGTGGATTTGGTGTAGATTTGGGTGGATTTGGTGTATCTTTGGGTGGATTTTGCATATATTTGGGTGAATTTGGGTATATTTGGGTGTTTCGTATCGCCGCAACGAATCAATGGAACGAAAAGATAGCATATCACTAACATGGAGAACTGTGTTTTTCTCAGCAGTAATAAATGCCGATCGAATATTAAAAACTTACTTTTGATTGATCGCAACAAGGTCAGCAGTCGCTAACAATGTTCACTCTTTTTTTCAAGACTTTACAACACGCTGCTAGTCAGATGACCTACTTTACTGTATTCCACTTTAGGGGGGCATGCAAATTCATTTTTTGTTTCATTCCTCGCAATAATAAAATTGTTCAACACAAATCTATATGCATCTTCTTTTAAATTATAAAGTTTAACAATGCAAAGTTTTCGATTCCTGCAATAAAGTTGTTTTTTTAGATCTTAATCGCGAAGTCCACGACAGTCGAATTAACATTTCTGCACATTGCGCATGCGCTATATTAAGCATGCGCATCTATCCAGGACACAATATAAAAAGACCTTCAATATATATCCAGACTAAGTAGCATTAATATATTCCCGCTACCTAATACCGTCTTGAAAAAGATCGTCCAAAAATTTAGAAACATGTACATTAATTGACACGTCAGTAATTGTAAGCCCAGAATAGTCAACACATGCCAGAAGTTTCTTCCTTTGAAATTTCTGCTTACCTTTGTCGAGCAATTAACTCCATAGTTGTTAAATATCATTTATCACTCGTAATAAATATTATAAACATCGGACTTAAACATTGTAAATTAAAATGCACGGTCAGAAATATACAGTACGTTAATACGGTCAGAAATATACTTCGTTCGTATTAGTCTATGTGTTATTTAAATGCGACGATGCTCCGAATTGAGCCCTGCGTATTTCGGGAAGAAGAAGAAATGCGAACGTTGAAGTTTTAACAACTTTCTTTTTTATTATAAGAATTAAGAACGTTGTACAGAAATGCTATTATTAAAATAACGTTAAATAAAAATGAACTTAAGGTAAATTTTGATCTACGTATTGTTTTTTTTTCAAAATAAAAACCGTCCGGGCGGAGTGATTTTCGAGGGGCGGGCGGGGATGAGAATCTAGGAATTAATTTTCTATGGCCTAAAAGATAATTTTTTTAATGTAAATTTTACTCAAGTCCCAGAGGTTTCATTGTATCTATAAAGCATTTATCATTAGGATGTTAAGATAATATGCATTCAAATAAATAACAACTTCTGATTTTAATAAAACTGGCTTTAAGGTATTAAAATGAGCATGGAATTTTAAATTTCAAGCATCTGATTGGCTGAAATGGCGACTGGTCGCCATTTCAGCCAATCTGATGCTTGAGATTTGAGAGTGGTTTCCAATCTCAGCTTTATAACGTTCAGCCCCGGTTTGATAACTGACATTTTTCACTTGATTTTAATTTCTTCTTTTGCTAGAGTTTTCATCTGTATTGTATTCTTGTGATTAGCTTTCAGAAAATTTCTTTCAATAGCGTTTTTGTAGTCAAGTTAGTCATGTTAACATCAGTGGAAATACGAGCATCTGACTTTTACAAAATGATATTTGGTCCTTTTTGCTTCTAAAATGGGGAGGTTTTCAGTATATAAACAATTCATTTTCATATGTTGAGAATGCCTAAAAATTCTATTCTTGATGGTCTTCTTAACTTTATTTCCTTGAATCGAATGTTTAAAAAAATACTTTCAGAAACATCTTTTCCTAGTTTGGTAGACTTCAGATTTAACCAGTTCACTTTCCCTCCAGTCAAGATTTGATTAATGTTAGTGATGATTTTTTGTATTCCTTCTTGCATGCTCTGTGTCAACATGCAACAGATAAATCTCAAGAAATAAAAAAAGGTTTATAATTGCACATAAATTGAGAAAGATAATATTTACACGTGTTTAAAGTATGATCGTTATTTGGACCCGTTTCAGCTGTAAGTGTTGGGCCACTGTGTATCGACCAATCAAAAGAGTCTTGATTCGATTGCGTCCATGTGCATATATTTCCATCGTCGAAATTACATATGCCGAAAATATTCTGTGTTGAACCTGCAATCAAATTGATATATTAGACGAGCTCGTTTAATATTTATGTTGGTTGAGGTTTGTACGATGGCAGAACTTGTATCCTAACTGTTTGTTTCGATGCACGTTGCAATCATTCTGATGTTGAAGATAATTGCTGATTTACTTCTGAACACAAGCCGGGACAACCACAAAAAGGTTGATCGGATAACCCTGATATACATAACAATCACTGCATGACATCGGTAATAGGAGATTTATAATATTTCTGGTTTGGACCACAGTAAAATGAGAGCCCTTACTTATATGTTTACATTTGAAAAAAAACCTACACACAGTTAATTAATAATATTAACTTTTAAACTAAGTTAACACATGGGTGGAACTAATCATAACTGTATCAGTTGTGTTGGAAAGATGTTTTTGGAACCTTTGGAAGCATGTGTAGAATTTATCCATACTTTCACGATGCTGCTTAAAATCGCGTTTTGCCTTTAATTAACCAATGGACACATAGATCTAAAAACATAAATAGAGTATCTGCATTTTTCAGTGATCTGTTTCCAAAGATTACTATTTCTATTGTAATTGTGACGATTTTAACTACACATATCTAACCTATTTGGCAATTATCTCCGGACCATCCGTTTGCACAGTGGCAGTTGTAGTTTCCAATATAGTTTGTACATGTTCCTCCATTATCGCATGGATTGTATACAGAACACTCGTCTACGTCTAAAATAAAAAAGAAAATGTTATTGAGGAAAAGAGGATTTCTTTTATTAAAAGAATCATCCGCGTTTTTCTAACGCAGATTTGGAATAAAAAATAAAAATCTGAATAGACTTAATTGACATATTATATATTAGATACAGTATAACAGTGAAATCTTATCAAGAATCACCTCACTCACAAAACACAGCCTCCCCACGCAGCGAAAAAGGAAGAGAGGTAAAGAGAGCATGTTGTTATAAGTATGTTAGTATGTCTAAGAGAGACTTTTTAATGTTCAAGGATGCTATGGTGTCCCTTCATGTTGAAAACTTTCTTTTTAACTTTTATATCAAAACTAAATAAAAATAAGAGCAACGTTTTCTTGAAACATATCTCTTCAACTCAAGGTTATATGAGATAGTTCTCATACTTTGAATAATTTCATTTAATTCTGTTAATTATCATCTTAACGCATCCGCCTTACCCAGATGTTATATATATGTTGTTGTTTTTCTTTGATAATTATGGTTTTCAATTGTATCCGTAAAAGTAGATTAAAATTATTTGACGGTGGTGACTAACAATTAATAGGCATTGCAATCCGTCAAAACGTGCGAGAACTGTGATGCAGTTTACCAATGATTCCTTTCAGAGGTTTGCAATATCTAACCAACACTGTTCGTTCGAGGATTCCGATTGAAACAAATAAGAAATTTTAAACCGTATTTAGTGACTGACGTTTGTACTCGAGGTTTCATCGTTTCGAAGTTCGTGTTTTTCATGGTATTTTATATATATAAAATATGAAACATATAAATATGAAAATGGCCGGAACCAGTAGCACTGCTTCGAGGTTTCTCGAGTGCAAAAGGTTTGTATGCTCGTTGTTTCTCTTTAATCTATGAAAATAACATGATTATACTATTGTGATATACCGGAAAAAACAATGATATATCAAAATTACTCCGTGTTAAATATGTTAAATGCTTTATAACCCGCCCTTTGCAACATTGTTGAGATGATGGGTGGGTTGAATTTATTTCACCAAGACAACTTGTACTTGTTTTATGATAAGAGAAAATGTACGAACAAGGTAATTCCAATTGAAACATATTGATCCTTTTTCCGAAGAGCTCATCGGAGTGCTTTACTAAGAGACCATTAAAATACATCTGTTTTAAAGCAGGCTATTTTGTTGTTTTAATTTTTTAAATATAATATTAGTAAAAACATAAATAAGAATAAGAATATTACAATCTTCTTCAATAACTGGAAACATAATGATAACAAGTCACAAGTTAAACCGGATAGTCTCAAAATTACCTGCTTGGCAATATTCCCCAGTCCAGCCGTTTGGACAATTACAGTTAAAACTTCCAGCAGTGTTCGTACATGTCCCATTATTCTGGCAAGTTTTGACTGACAAACATTCGTCAATGTCTGAAATATTAAACATAAAACCCAAAACCCAAGGGAATTGACTAATTCCCTTGTATAAAACTATTACAGTAATTTAAGTTAAATATCCAATAAAACAATAACAAAAAGTAATAAACAGATGACAAATACTTAACACTGTATATAAACCGACTGTATCATCTACCGGATAGAGCGAGATGATTGCATGGCTACGATGTAAAATTTTCGTAAACAACACATTGAAAACGGATTTTATCATAACATTTTAAACATCTTACACCAAAAGAAGTAAGTTATATTTTGTATAGTCATTAATTGTTGTACTATCATGTGTTTTATAGGCACGTATACTGATAAAAACCTGAAAACAGAATTTAATCACATCAAGGTCTGGCAAATGATCCACACAATTGTGTCTAAATATTATTAATATGTACAAATAAACGCTTAAATGAACAAAAACTTACAAGTTTTATGTTTTCAAGGCATTAATGTAAAGGTTATTACACTATACTAGAATGTTTAATCTGTATAAATTGTAAAATTATTAAAATGTTTGATGGGTATGTTTCTTACTGACTGTATCATTTAAAGCATCGATGAAGTATCATTTAGAGTGATTACACGATTGTCTGTTGTATCAGTTAGTGCGATTTTTATATACTGATTCCCATTATTCTGTATCATATATGGTGAGGCGCTTTTAATGATTTTATCAAATTTATGCTTTCAGGTAAGATAGAGGAGTTCGTATGCATTTATTGTTTGTATAAATCGGATACATTTGGTGAAATAATACAACACGTTGTGCTTGAACTTGGACGCATAGTTACAGATATAACATGTATATATGGCTTTGTTGGTAGGAACAGCACAACAACTTAAGTGGAGCTGACTGTTGTTGTTGTCATCGGCCGGGCTATGGATTGGCGATAACGCCGGATCTGCTTTCTTCAGTACTGGCTTAATAAATGTTGATGAAAAGCTGCATTCCACGCCTTCAATTTCCACTGATATATTCATCTTTCTAAAATAAAACAAAGCAAACAATTTATACTACAAATATAATCAAACACAAAGTAATATAGCGTTACAACGGATTATCGCTTGATGTGAATTAAAGCTCCCAAGGCGGTGTGCTATTCACACGCATTGATTATTGAATACCGTTATTATGTTAGTAAGGTATGTCGTTATATTCATTGTGTATGTGTTTTCTCTGAGAAACACTTTAAATATGTGGCTTTTTTACATGAAAATGTCTTCTAAAATCAGAAAAATTTATAAAAAAATCATCTATAAAAAATCACTTTAACTGATACACAAAAATCACTCTAAACATACAAATGATTGTGTTGACATCTTCAATAGATGATACAGTCTGGGCCGAATCTGTATGCTCGTTTGGCGTAATGTATTGCTTTTCATTGATCACCTCCGGCATTCGAATTATTATAAGAATCAACAGTAATATGTTGCATCATCACTAGCATGTGAATACCTATTGAAACCTGTTAAAATATAAACATTACCCCTGATTTTAGAACAGTACTCAGTGAAATGTTTACTTAGTTCTAGTGATTTCGACGATTATTTAAAGCATATCGCATACAAAAGCAAACAATGTCATTTATAACAATAGCTACAACAATCAACTTTTATAACATATATTTGCCGATTTGATTTCTCATTGCAAAACATAAAAACTCACATCTCTTTTGAATTGTCTTCTATGTTTGTGTGACAATCAATTCGCTATCGTCTCGCTCTATCCGGTAGATGATACAGTCGGTTTATATACAGTGCTTAATTGCATATAACGAAGCAAAGCTGACTGAAAACTAACATCAACAAAATTCTCTCATGATCGAATGCCGGTATCATTAACAGATTTTTAAAGGACTAAAAATGGTCAGAAAGTAAGGTCGAATAATCTTTAGTTCATGTACATGATTATGTTGTCGTTTATCATCTTCAGTGTGTTCAAACACAGTTTTTGAATGACGCATTAAATCGTAAACATGCTAAATATTCCTTTTACTTTAAGAACATGCGCATTTCTTCTCACATTCGTGCATTTAATGGTTACGCTAAAATGTTTGAGCAAGAATGTAAGGTAAACCGTTTTTCATAGGTACATGTAGGTTTGTGACAATAATGCGAAAGCGAACTTACCTGTTTGGCAATCATCTCCGGACCATCCGCTCGGACAGTGGCAGCTGTAGTGTCCCGGTGTGTTAGTACATGTTCCTCCATTGTTACAAGGGTGGCTTACAGAGCATTCATCTACGTCTAAAAATAAAAAAAGACGCCTGTAAATGTATTAATAATGTGCATTATTTAAAAATAATATTATTAATTTTTGGTAAAATCATCTTCAGCGTGTTCAAACACAGTTTTTAAATGACGCATTTTAAATCGTAAATATGCTAATTATTCCCCTTACCTTAAGAACAGACGCCTTTCTTATCACATTCGTGCATTTAATGGTTACGCTAAAATGTTAAAGTAAGAAAATAAGGTAAATCGTTTTTCATAGGTACATGTAGGTTTGTGACCTTACCTGTTTGGCAATCATCCCCGGACCATCCGCTCGGACAGTGGCAGCTGTAGTGTCCCGGTATGTTAGTACATGTTCCTCCATTGTTACAAGGGCGGCTTACAGAGCATTCATCAACGTCTAAAAATGGAAAGAAAGACGCCGGTAAATGTATAGTAATTGCATTGTTTAAAAATAATATTATAAGCATCTTGGTAAAATCATCTTTAGCGTGTTCAAACACAGTTTTTGAACAGTTTTAGTACATGTTCCTCCTTTGTTACAAGGGTGGCTTACAGAGCATTCGTCTATATCTAGAAAGGGGAAGAAACAAATAATCATTCTTATATAATAATAAATATAAGCCAAATAATGAACATGTAAGCTTTTGAATAACACGAACATAAGGAATATACGAACACATTATTTCTAAATTATTGTATAAATAACCGATTTAACGCTGACATGTATGCTCGGGACAAAATATGTGTAACACTGAACAATTATTTAACACGTCTGATGCCTAATTTAGCTTTCGATATAAATGCAAAGAGAAAATGTCATTTGATGAAGTTATTAAAGCGTATCGTAATGTGACAAGGAAAATATTATTTATTTGCGAAGTAAACATTTAACAATAGTTTTTTTCTAAGCAATATGTCATAATCTTTATAAAATATACAATACTACTTAACTATAAAGGAATTACTGTGTAATCCTGTGTTGTCAGTGTTCTGTTATGAAAGATTATATTCCGAAAGGTATTATGTACTTTTTAATTTCTCAAAAGGATGTGAATGAATTGAAAATGGTACTTTATTTTTAGACCGAGAGTACACAACAATCATAGACACTATCTCATAATGTGTTGAATTGCGCATCACGGTAAATTGGTATTAAATAGTGGCGGCGTATGCAAAAAGTGAAAAGCAGTGAAATGTTCGATAAGTTTGTAAACAAACGTAACTTGTCATTATGTTTTTAGTTTTAGCAAGGCCTCAATTATTTGTCAATCTGTGTCATGTCCATTATTTTAATTCAAAATTAATATGCGTTTCTTGCATATGCAACATCATGAAATAACAGCCTCGACACGCAGTCAAAAATTAGCGAGGAAAATAAGAGCACAGTTTTTTACTTAGACTTATTTCAAAAACAATAAATCTTTCAAAATGAGCACGCAGGGATTAACGCCTTCGAACAATTTTTCCTTGTGGTTTTTACCAGGTTCCTGGGTACACCAACATGAGAATTTGCTTTACAGGTTCTCATATGTACAATCAAGCATAAGTTGTTTGGTGATTAATCCAACTCATCATGTTCTCATGTTAATAAGGGCTGAATGTTACAAAGCTGAGATTGGAAACCAGTGCCAAATATCAAGGATCTGATTGGCTGAAAGGGCGACTGGTCGCCTTGTCAGTCAATCAGATGCTTGAGATTTGAGACTGTTTTCCATGCTCAGATTTCTAACCTTTGGCAATGTTCTCAATTTAAAAGCAGGTTCAAATTGTATGGTGAATTACTTCCAACCCACCGATTAAATCGAGAATGGTGCTTTCAAAAGTACACAAACATATATATGACAAGAGAAAAATGACATTTGGGATCTGATCTCGGTACATTGAGTATCCACCCTTTTACTTTACAATTCTATTAGCTTATTATGTTTTTATATATTTGTATATTTTTCATGCATTATTCATGTTATTGTCGATTTAATGGGAAGGTTGGAGTTATTTCACCAAAAAAGTTTGTACTTGTTTAATCATATGAAAACCTGCTGGGGCATGTGCGAGGTTAGTTAACTAAAAAACCTGGTTGTAACCGCCAGTGGAAAATTGGTTTGCCACTGACTGTTCCAAGGCGGTAACCCATTGGGTTCTCTTTCTCGATAGCTGTTTGTTGTGTCTTGTGAAATTGACCATTTTATCATGTTTATTACCCATACACCGTGTTTAACCTCTCTACTTGATGGCTGTATGTGGATGCTTCTTCTTCATGGGGCTATCACTGATACGCATATTTCACGTTCCCAAGCGAAAACGTTGGGTACTCAGTGTTCATAGACCAGAGCACCTTCAGTAAAATTAACCACAACACAATGGGGGTAGTAAAACAACTACTAACACTATTAAAACTACCCTGCAAGCATTTAAAACTCTGCTACTTATGCAAACATTAAAGTAAACTGTGAAGGGGTTTATAAAATGGTGTGCAAAACCGTAGATTATTATAATGTTGTTTGCCTTTCTAATTGAACAATTAACTTTTTGTTAATTGTTAGTGGTGTCTCTTTTGAAACTGATCATTTTATTAACCATGCTCTCTCCCTCTCTTCTTCTTGACTGTGTGGGGAGGCTGTTTTTTCTGAATGTGGCGATTTCTGATATGCATATTTCACCTTTATTTCCAAATAAATGTTAATAATTTAATATTGCCCATTTATTTTATAAAATTAAAACAAAATTTAAAAAACATAAAGCATAATCAAAAAATCAAATATTATTACTGTTAACCTTAATCCCTAAATAAAGCTTTAATCATTATAAACTAAGTCACATAAAGTTGACTGACAAATCCTCGGGGGACGTTTAATTACCTTTCTGATATTTTAGTTGACATATATGGAGTTTTTTTCATGTTTGTGCCCAATGTAATTATTTTAAAAACTTTGTTATTTCCTATTCTAGAGCAAATATTATGTTACACAGATGTTCATAAATAATATCAGTTTGATCGCTATGTCATTTCGTACCTTTGTCAATTATAAGTATCTAAGTAAGAAGTGTTGGATTATTCTATGCATAATGGAATCTTTTTAAAGAACCTTTTATGTTTCAAAAAAAAAGATCGTTCTTCCCTAAAGCATTCAAATTCTTCGTCAGTTGCTTTTCTTTTGAAATGTTCCGACATTTATTAATATTATTTATTTTGTTTAATTAAAGAGATGTTTAGTATTGTTTATAGCAATTGAAATTCATGTATCGTGTATCTAAGTTATCAAGATAGATGATTATAGAGGGGTATTCTAATAATAGGAAAAAATAAGGGTTTATTTCAAAAAAAAGTTTTAAATAATAAACTAACCTATTTCACAATTTCTACCAGTCCATCCACTGGCACAATTACAGCTATATGTTCCAGGTACATTTTTACATGTTCCGCTGTGTTGGCAAGGATGTAAACTGCACTCGTCAATATCTGAAGTCAACATGTTTGTGATGAAACTTTGACGTAACACTCAACGTAACAAAGTTGTCAATGGATTTGCCTTTACGAGAAACAATGGTCGAAACTGCACTTTATAGAATTTGACAAGCAATTTAGAATATTAATTCGAACACCAAGGACACAAATTAAAGACCAGAAAGTATCCGAATCTTTAACAGTAGCGGTATTTGTGCAGTGTGGCGGATGTTAAAAGTCTCCCCGTACATTTAGTCAGTACAGTTATCAGTAAATAATCGGTTACCGGTGTTATGCAGTGATTGTTACGTATCAGGGCTATCCGATCAATTTTTTTTTTTTTGGGGGGGGGGGGGGGGGGTTGTCCCGGTGAGCTCAGTTGGTTGCGTTGCAGGAAGTGCAGGGCTAGGAGCTGTCGCCGTGACGGTGCGGGTTCGCTCCCAGCTAGAGACACTATCATTTTTAAGTATGTCATTGGGGCGATTGGCAATTCCAAAAGCTAAATTGGATGGGATATTGAAATCGCACATATAAAACCATATAAAAACCCATATTGAAATGAGGTAATATGTTTTGTATGTTTGTGAACTTTAGCATGCAACATTGTTGAGCTTATTGGTGGGTTAGAGTTATTTCACCATGATTACTTGTACTTGTTTTGTAATATGAGAACCAGCTGGGGGTATTTTCGTAATTCAATGTTTACACAAGTAAATGGTGTGGTATTTTCATACTAACACCATTCGATTATAGGCGACATATTGTACCCAGATACAAGAATGAATATGTTTGCTGAAATATACCGTCTTATGATAAGCAGCTTATGGACACCAGATTATATGATTTGCTTTAAAGAAAACAACAATCTGGGGAACTGAACACTAGAGAATTATTAAAGAGGATCTGAGAAAATAAATGGTGTGTATCAATAAAACAAATGACATTTTCACCTTATGTGTAACTTTTTTTTCTTCAGGCTGGAAGTTTATAATGCATGTTTTTGAGGACATGACAACAGTTTGACCGAAAAGAAGACTCGAGAGAGAAACTGCAAAAGCTTAAACAGCTGTTTTTATGCGTTCTAAATGCATATCTGGAGTAATCTGAAGTACAGAACAAACTTGGTCAATAAAGAGTGTAAAGTACATCAAATGTTTACCATATTCACAATGGTCGCCATTCCATCCGCGTTCACAATAACATTTGTAACCCCCGAGTGTATTTTGACATGTTCCACCATGTTGGCAGGGATTATTAGGATGACATTCGTCAATATCTGGAAATGTTTTATCCTAGTATTATAACGAAATATAAGAAAATCTATGCCAATTAATATAAATTTGTGATAAGATTCTGATTTACTCGTATTTCAGAACGTTTGTTCATCGTTTCCTAATAGAACTAGATAACGGCTAACATCTTCATAATGAGTTTTAAATTGATGCATAATAAATGAAGAAAGTGTATTAACAAACAAAGAGGAAACAAAATTTGCAGTTTTATATTTTGATATCACATATAATCACATGTTCTAGCATTTCGAAAAGGATTGAACGTGTGCCACGCATCAAAAGTGGAAAATAAATACTTGTGAGTAAAAACCAGAAAACTGACAGACCAACAACGAGAACAGACAATCAGAATAAATCATTACCATTTTATTATGCTTCCAAGTTTGGTAAACTGTTTATGTCAACATTCCATGATGATTTAATATTTATTACTCACCTACAAACTTAGTCAAGCGTGTTTATTAACATTACACCTTGCGTACATCCAATAACCTAATTATATTACAAGTAAAATTATAGTTGTTTCTGTTTGTATTTCTAAAAGAGAAGTAAGTCTGAAGTTGATTAATGATTTCCTGGGTGGCTGTAATGTAGTTTACCTTTACATTAAGTCGTATTCTTTGTTATCACAATAGCTCGATCATTATTGATTTAAGTATAATTGGACTACTTAATCTAAAGTGGCGTCCCTTTTTGGACACACAATTATTAAATCAATCATATTAGCTCTCACTTGTTATGCTCAGAGATTGTTTTAAATAATTAGGCCGTCATGCTGATCAAAAAAGTTGATATATGACATATTTAACCATGTCTGGCTAAAATATTTTCCGTCATTAAATAATGTGCAAAACCGTAGATTATCACAATGTTTGCCTTTCTAAGCATTCAAATTATTCGTCAGTTGGTTTTCTATTGAAAGTTTTCGACATTAATTAATATTATTTATTTTGTTTAATTAAAGAGATGTTTAGAATTGGTTATAGCAATTGAAATTCCTGTATCTTGTATCTAAGTTATCATGATAGATGATTATAGAGGGGTAATCTAGTAGATTTAATTTAAAAAAACAAGGGTTTATTTCGAAATAAAAGTTTTAAAGAATAAACAAACCTATTTCACAATTTCTACCAGTCCATCCACTGGCACAATTACAGCTATATGTTCCGGGTACATTTTTACATGTTCCGCTGTGTTGGCAAGGATGTAAACTGCACTCATCAATATCTGAAGTCAAAATGTTTGTGATGAAACTTTAACGTAACAATCTATGTAACAAATTATGTCAATGGATTTGCCTTTAACGAGAAACAATGGTCGAAACTATAGAATTTGACAAGCAATCTTAGAATATTAATTCGAACGCCAAGGACAAAAATTAACGACAAGAAAGTATCCAAAATGTTAAGTATATGATTGGGGTGATTCTAAAAAAGTAATATATGCATATCAGGAATCGCCAAACTAAAAAAACACAGCCTCCCCACACAGCGAATATTGAAATCACACATATAAAAACACATATTCAAATGACGAAAAAAAACTAAAGCACTCAAAAATGTATGTGGAGTTTTTTCAAGAGATGTTTGGTATTATTTATAGCAATCGAAATTCTTGTATATTGTATCTAAGTTATCAAGATAGATGATTATAGAGCGGTAATCTATTAGATTTAAAGAAAAAATCAAGGGTTTATTTCAAACAGAAGTTTTAAAGAATAAACAAACCTATTTCACAATTTCTACCAGTCCATCCACTGGCACAAGTACAGCTATATGTTCCGGGTACATTTTTACATGTTCCGCTGTGTTGGCAAGGATGTAAACTGCACTCATCAATATCTGAAGTCAACATGTTTGTGGTGAAATTTTGACGTTACACTCAACAAATTAACGTCAATGGATTTGCCTTTAACGAGACACAATGGTCGAAACTGCACTTTATATAATTTGACAAGTAATCTTAGAATATTATTAAAAATTGTTTGAGGAGACTTTTCAAGCCGCCACACGGTAGGAACAACGCCATTGTGATATTGCAATAGGTGACAAAGAAAATTTGAAGGCTAGCTATCACGATAACTAAATATGCAGTAGTGCAGGCTTATTTTGATAAAGCATTTTCCATTAGCTAATAACTGCACACGTCGCCTCGAAAAATGGAGGGTTTTGCTATTTTGATGAATACAGAGCAGTCGTCTAATAAAGTTTGAAAAACAAGTGTAAATTTGAGTAGCAAGTTTTATAGAATATACAAACTAATTTCACAATTATCACCAGTCCATCCGCTGGCACAATTACAGCTATACATCCCGGGTTCATTTTGATATGTTCCGCTGTGTTAGCAAGGATGTGAAATGCACTCATCAATAATTGAAAAAAAAACAAGTTTGTGATGAAATTTTGACCTAACACTGAATATAGCCTTTATTGAAATACGTGCACAGATTATTGAATTATAACCTGATTTAACATAGAATCATGAAAACATACAAATATTTCGGTCTAAGTTTAGTTGTTTTTTTATTGGCAGTAATGGAAATACACACTACTGCTCACATCGCTTCAACCCGGGGTTATCTGTATCAGTATCAGTATCTGAAGAAAAAGTCTGCAAATGTAATTTCGACATTGCGTCAATTTTAGTTATGTAAAGGGGCTCAATCAATTTTGTTTTGTCAATTTTTCATTTCTTCGTTAAAAACAGGTGAAATATGCAGGAATCGCCGGGTTCATTTTGATATGTTCCGATGTGTTGGCAAGGATGTAAAATGCACTCATCAATAATTGAAGAAAACATTTTTGTGATGAAATTTTGACCTAACACTGAACATAGTCGTAAGTTTTCCTTTATTGAAATACGTGCACAGATTATTGAATTATAACCTCATCTAACATAGAATGATGAAAACATACAAATATTTCGGTCTAAGTTTAGTTGTCTTTTTATTGGCAGTAATGGAAATACACATTACTGCTCACATCGCCTTCGTTAAGTTTACCACTCAACAATTGGGCAACGATTCACGATTTTTTTTTATAAAAAATAAACTTAGTTATAAATTCGATTACAATATTAACAAACTCTCCACCTTTATCTTTTGACAAAATAAACATACCTTTATTGAGTTTATGTAGGTTTATAGGGAAATCTTTTTTTAAAAGAGCTTAGAAGTTCGATATGTTCCTGTTATCCCTGTCGTGTTCTTGCTAATTTATCTCCAGGTACTCTGGTCTCGATTAGATCATTATGTATTCGACCCTTTGGCTTTTCTACGTATAAGCTTATATGTTTGTGTACTTTGGCATGCAACATTGTTGAGCTTATGGGTGGGTTGGAGTTGTTTCACCAAGACAACTTGTACTTGTTTTGTGATATGGGAACCTGTTGGGGGCAAGTGTGAGGTTGGTGCACCCTAGAACCTGGTTTAAACCCCCAGTGGCAAATTGTTTTGTCAGTGACCGTTCCAAGGCGGTAACCCCTCGGGTTTTCACTTTCGTTATTGTTTGTGGCGTCCATATTGTAACTTTTTATTATAATAAAGTAATATATGCATATCAGGAATCGGCACACTCACAGAACACCGCCTCCCCACGCAGCGAAAATGAAGAGTGGAAGAGATAGAATATTTGTTATAAGTATGTCAATTCAAATAAGAGGCAACATTCCTGATATGCATATATTTCCCTTTTTATTACAATCGTGGCCTCGTTTTAACTTTGGCCATTTAAAAAGTATTCAAGACTTTCATTAAGGATTTGCATTATCACATGCTGATGGTTTCTAATAATGCTTGTATTGTTTGACGGATACTCTTAATCATTAATCAAACTAAATATTAAGTATTTAAAATTGTTCATTATATGCATTTTATAACTCATGCTCTCTGTTTCGTCTTTTCCTCTATACGGCTTGGTTCTTTGGGGAGGTGAGTCCTGCGGATGGGGCTTTTCCTCATAAAAATGCTTCACTTTTTTCTTAAACAATTATTCACAACTTTAATTTTACTGTATAACTTATAAAACGTAAATGGAAGAAAACCATGGTTTTCAAACCTGTTTCACATCGAGGGCCCATATAACCAGTTCTACATTGACAGTTGTAGTCGCCAGGTGTATTTTTGCAGGTTCCTCCATTTTGACAAGCAGTTAACGATAAGCATTCATTTATATCTTAAAAACAAAAAACAACAACAGATATGTTAATCAATTTTAAACTTTGTCCATAATAAGTCGACATGAAGAATTGCTCTGACTGTTATACATCGGTAGCACTAATTAAAAGCTAGCGTTGATTAATCCAGTTGCACACAAGTTAATAAATTTTAAGGTTCTTGATGACAATAAGTTCTAAAGATACCTGTCCGTTCGTCAATTGACAATGAGTCCAAGAATATTTTGTGGATGTATCTCTTTACAAGCTCTGATAATAGAATGTTTAAATTAATCAATAATTTATTGATTACGAGGTTAAACACTCACATTTATTGCTGATAAAAAGACAGTATCGTTGAAAATGAAATTTAGAGTGCAGCAGCGTCATACTGTGCTCTCATGGTTACCTTTGCAAAACAAAATATTAGTATAAATGTCTTGATTAGTAAAGACCATTTCTTATCTACTTGTGAACATGAAATAGTCTGATTTTACTTTCAGGTGTGACCTTTTGGACTAATCCACTGTTATTTAAACCACGGTAAAATGTGCCACGTTTCATGTTTGCTTTACCATGCTATAACAGTCATTTGTAATTTACCCGTTAATGTGGAATAATATAGACATCAATAATTACTAAAGTTCATTCACTGCTCAATGGACAGAATCATTCTAATATATCTTAGTGTTTACCCTAGTTTTTCAACCAATCACAATGCTTTATTTTTTAAAATATCTCCTTTCTATTTCGTGTAGAAACAGTCTATAGAAACTTTTGTTATAGAACAATCTTTGGGGAAAACTAGTGTAAACACTAAGTCAGTTAGAGTCCAAATAGAGAAATCAACATGAAATAGACACGCCAGTCGGTCGCTACCGCTCCCTCCTTTGCCGTGTCTATTTCATGTAGATTTCTCTATTTGGACTCTAACTAATACATAGTACCTTAGACCAACAGTTGTACGTTAATTCGTTAAAGTGACGACATTAAAAAGCCTCTTATATGGAAAAGGTAGACCAGTTCTCAAAACAAATACAATATTCTTTAACTATTAAAATTCAATATACTAGTAAGTAGTTTAATATCGATCAATAAAAATGGCGCTTTATGTCAGGGACTGGTTGTTTGGAATTTAACAAATCACACGTTGTCAAAGTCAGAATAAGATAATCATATATCTTATCTTTTATTTGAAACATTTGCACAATTAAATAAAAGTTTTTAAATGTATTAAACGACAGGTCATGCAACTCTTCTAAAAAGCTTATTCCTATCAGAAAATATAACCGTTAAGTTTAATACACGGATAAAGTTTTGAACAAGCGCTCACAGGAATGTTTATCGTTAATTTTATCTCACTTGATTAAAGCAAAATAATATAAGTTAAACGTACTCAATTGATGAACTTGCTTTCAGATATCATACAATCTAATACCGGTAAAACAAAACCAAGAATTTTGTATTTGCAAGTGCATTTTTACATGTTCCAGTTATGTGGAATTCTAGTAAAAATGTGGAATATGCAAATCTGGAATCGCCACACTCACTCATTTCACCAAGACAACTTGTTTTTGTTTGTTCATATGAGAACCTGTTTTGTTAAACGTGAGGTTGGTGCACCCTAGAACAAGCTTTAATCCCCCAGTGGCAAATTGTTTTGCTATTGACCGTTCCAAGGCGGTAAACTTAAAGGTTTTCTTATTCGTTAATTAATTATGGTGTCTTATTTAAAATTGATATCCTATAATCTCGCCTTCCATTTTCCTCTCTACTTGCTGCATGGAGAAGCTGTGTGTTATGAGTGTGACGATTCGTGATGATTCCTGTGAATTACAGAATCAATTTCAAAATACTAATTCATGTGTTTAAATCACTTCATTGCAAAGCTCCAAAATACATCAATGATATGATCAACGTCTACAAACCGGCTAGAAATCTGCGTTCAGCCAACCAAATCCCTTACTCTTGTGCCACCAAAAACAAAACTTAAATTTGGGGACAGGAGCTTTTCGGCGGCTGCTCCTAAACTATGGAATACTTTACCAGAACATGTTAGAGACTGTACTTCTCTTGAAAGTTTCAAAAGACGACTAAAGACTCACTTCTTCGTTCAGGTTTATGGAACTGATTAGACCTGGTGGCCTAGGGTCACATCAGGGATTCAGGTGGAGATACATTAAGTAATGTGGCTTTTAGTCGCATGAAGGCAATGTCAAGTCAAATACAAGTGACTTCTAGTAACATTCGGGCTTCGGGCAACTTCTTGTTGCATTCAGTTGACTTTAGTCACACAGGAGCGACTTCTTGTTGCATTCAGCTGACTTCTAGTCACATAGGAGCGACTTCTTGTTGCATTCAGATGACTACTAGTCACATACAGGCGATTTCTTGTCGCGTTCAGGTGACTTCTAGTCACAAACGGGCGACTACTTGTTGCGTTTTGGTGACTTCTAGTCACATACAGGCAACTTCTAGTTGCATCATAGTCAGTCATGAACGCTTGGGGGATCTCCTGGAAGATCATGGATCAAGATCAAGTCTTTTGATCTTTTTATTTAAATGCTGTTTTAGTATTTTAATTGTATTGCTTGTAATAAGTTATTAGTTTACATCATTATAAAGCGCCCTTCGATCATGTTATCTATGTTTTTTAGAATGTGTCTTAGAAAATTTGTTTTATAATTTTAATTCCATGCCTATTCTTAAACTTTGCTATAACGTTTAACATTGCCTTTAATTTATGTTTGTTAATTATTTTTATCAAGTATTGCATATTTATTTCACCTTTCTTAATAATTTATACTTTTTAACCATGATATATTGTAAAGCGCTTTTGAGCATTTTTTTTAAAAGAGCGCTATATAAATGCGGTATATTATTATTATATGCATATTTCACTTTTTACGGACCAGACCTGGGTCCAATTACAATTATAATTTAATTAATTATAATTAATTACCTATTTTCAAGTAATTGAAAATTATTAATTATTGAAACAAAAATCAATTATTTTAATTGTAATTAATTAATTGAAATCCAAAAAATGCAATATAATTGTCAATTAAATTCAATTACTCTTCAATTACATATAGCAAACAGTAACAGGTCAAAACACAGGTTATTGTACAGTAACTATTGTCACCTGAGGTTATATATTTCACACTTGCTGGTTATTTAAAGAGGCATTAATCTGGATATGAATAGTTGCTAGACAATTGATGAATATGAAGTCATACAATTACAAAACTAGTATAAGTAGCCTAAAATGAAGAGAAATTAATATCATTGAAAGTTGCTACATTTTTCTTCTATGCACATGTATTGTTTTCCTTTGTCTATAATATTATTCCTCTTTGTCTATGTTTTCTTATCATGTTTTGTTGCCATTGCAAAAATATTATAGACCACAAAGCAGTTATTCATAAATTATTTATGTTGTCCCCCCCCAATGTTGTATGTAAATACCTGGGTAAAATAAAAGAAATATTACGTTCTTTTCTGTTCATAAATTGTACTAAGTGGGTAATATCTAAGAAGTGTTTAAAATCTATTCTCAATCTAAGGTATAAAACATTACTTGAATATATGTACTTGGCATTTCACATTTAACTGTTATCCACACAACATGAATTCAAGCACATTTAATCACTTTATATTATCAAAGGATTCTAGTGGAATTTTTAAGCAAAATGCGGATACTGTTCGTCAGAGTACAAAAGCAGACTGAAAGCTGCTTCAAACTTTGTCTCCACAAGCACAATATACAGTTTCATTCCTCAGACATCAACATGTCAAAGAAACACAGGAAACAGTCAGAGCTTGACCTATATTTGTCTCATGTTTGTAAAAGTTCTGATTTAAACCCTCTCCAATATTAAACTGTACATGCTGAGAGTCTACCAAGGTTGTCAAAGATGGCAAATATCTACCTGGCTCTACCTGCATCATATGCCCCAGTTGAATAGCTCTTTTCAATAGCTGGGGAATTGTTTAAGCTTGAATGTTGTTCACTGACTGACAGTAACTTTGAAGCATTAATGTTTTTTATTGCAATAAGGACTTACAGATCTGCACCAGAAATCTGTTTTCAACATGGTTCTGTTTGTGAATATATTTCTTTTTTTGAAAATAATTAAAAATAATTAAAAAATAATTAATTATTTTCCTTAAAATAATTGTAATTAATTAATTACTTATGGAAAAAGCATGTAATTATAATTGTAATTTAATTGAAGCATTTCTGATTTAATTGTAATTAATAATTTACTTTTGAAAGTAATTGAACCCAGGTCTGTTACGGACATTGTGAGTTCATTTTGCTATATGCCATTAATGTAACGTTTGAAAATCATGATGTTTTTATCGAAACATGCATATTTTCAGAGACGATTTCATACCGTGCATTTCCTTAAGGCATTTACAACATTATGCAAACTGTGCAATGTAACGCTACTTTTAGTAAAGGATACAACGCAAAGCCGAAAATGAAAAAAAGAAAAAGAAAAATGAGAGATAGTTTTTTAATAGCCAAAAAATGTACAACAATCAACAGACGGAAAATACAGAGCGTTGCATGGCGTTAGCTAAGCTGCTGCCATGGCAACAGCTTTCTATAGTTACGCACGAACCTAAAACATGTCCTTCGGAGATCTCTTAAGTGCTGTTATCAGTTACGTCCTTTAAAGGTCGGCTGAGCACGATACTTATGTACTATGTTTATGGTACTTCTAAAATTATTTTTGTTTTAATATTTCGGCCAGTTTATACATAGGTGGTTTCAATATCCCAGCAAATATAGATTTGGATATTGTCCAATCACCCCCAAGAATATACTTCCTGGTTTTTAAATTTTGCCTTTGGCGTGATCTGTGATATGCAGGATTTATATTCTAAGATCCCCTGTCAAAATTCTATTCTGTTTAGTTCCGCCCATTGTTTTCTCGTTTAGGGCAAACCCATTATTTTATCTGGGGACCATACGCCGCTGAACATGGAATGGTATTAATCTGAAAATACCTCATTGAAGGTTCCATGTTCACCGCCATATGCATACCATCGTTTGGGATGGATCGAAATTGTACTATTTAATGATGTCATTACTGAGTTGCGCTTAACCCGGGGCTAGGCGGCGTGGGCAGTAATAAGCATTCCCATTACTGCCCATGAACAGGCTAAATCAAACCGAGCCTGCAGTATTTTCATATTTGTCGTGTTCGGTGGCTTTCAAAGTTCCCTTTTCATCTATTTCAATATCACAGTAGCGTTGTTTGTGCCGTGTGGCGGCTGTAAAAAGTCTCCCCGTACATTCAATCAGTGCTGTTATCAGTTACGTCCTTTAAAGGTCGGCTGAGCACGATACTTATGTACTATGTTTATGGTACTTCTAAAATTATTTTTGTTTTAATATTTCGGCCAGTTTATACATAGGTGGTTTCAATATCCCAGCAAATATAGATTTGGATATTGCCCAATCACCCCCAAGAATATACTTCCTGGTTTTTAAATTTTGCCTTTGGCGTGATCTGTGATATGCAGGATTTGTATTCTAAGATCCCCTGTCAAAATTCTATTCTGTTTAGTTCCGCCCATTGTTTTCTCGTTTAGGGCAAACCCATTCTTTTATCTGGGGACCATACGCCGCTGAACATGGAATGGTATTAATCTGAAAATACCTCATTGAAGGTTCCATGTTCACCGCCATATGCATACCATCGTTTGGGATGGATCGAAATTGTACTATTTAATGATGTCATTACTGAGTTGCGCTCAACCCGGGGCTAGGCGGCGTGGGCAGTAATAAGCATTCCCATTACTGCCCATGAACAGGCTCAATCAAACCGAGCCTGCAGTATTTTCATATTTGTCGTGTTCGGTGGCTTTCAAAGTTCCCTTTTCATCTATTTTAAGAACAAATGCATCATAAACACTAAACAAGTAGAGCAATTGCAAATATTAACCTTGTTCACAAGTTTCTCCAGTCCAGCCGCTGCCACAGTGACAGGTGTAATGCCCCGCTGTATTCTGACATGTTCCACCATGTTGACATGGATTATTAGGATGACACTCATCAATATCTGCAAATAAGAGTTTGTTTGAATATGATCACTGTCATTTAAATTTGAGGTTTAAGAAATGCGCAGATTATAAAAATGAATTTCTTTGTCTAAAATCAATTGTCATTAGCAATCGTGGCATGTGAACATTTTCTAGCAATAAGGTTTTGATTTGGGGTATGCGTCGTAAAATATCAAGTCACACATGCATTCTCTTAATTTTCCGAAAAGTTTTGAATATATGTGTTTATAGTTTCTTAGAATGTCTTTAATTGCTTTTTATTTATACATTTATTAGCTCTCGCAACGTCCAAAGAGTTTAAATATATATCGATAATTTTCTTAAATTTTTACTAAAAATGTCAGGAAAACAAAATAAATTGCAGGAGTGGTTTAATTGATAGTGCTCTTTTGACATGATACTGCCGATGGGATAGTATTTTCGTAACTCAATGTTTACACAAGTAAATAGTGTGGTATTTTTTATACTAATACCATTCGATTATAGGCGACATATTGTCCCCTGATACATGAATGAATGGGTTTGCTGTAAAAGAAAAACTTAAGGACTGAAAAGAAGAACAGAAGAGAATTTTGAAAGAAAATATTATAGTGTCAATCCTTTAAGCGATTTTTTCTTAAATAAACCGTCTTATGATCAGCGGCTTACAGACTCCAGATAATAGGATTTGCCTTAAATTAAACAACAATCTGGGAACTGAATATTAGACAGTACATGTCCCTCCATTGTTACAAGGATGGTTTGTAGAGCATTCATCTACGTCTAAAAATGGAAAGAAAGACGCCTGTAAATGTATAAATAATATGCATTATTTAAAAATAATATTATAAGCTTCTTGGTAAAATCATCTTCAGCATGTTCAAACACAGTTTTTGAATGACGCATTTTAAATCGTAAACATGCTAATTATTCCCCTAACCTTAAGAACAGACGCCTTTCTTATCACATTCGTGCATTTAATGGTTAGGCTAAAATGAGTAAGAATGTAAGGTAAATCGTTTTTCATAGGTACATGTAGGTTTGTGACAATACGAAAGCGGACTTACCTGTTCGGCAATCATCTCCGGACCATCCGCTCGGACAGTGGCAGCTGTAGTGTCCCGGTGTGTTAGTACATGTTCCTCCATTGTTACAAGGGTGGCTTACAGAGCATTCGTCTATATCTAAAAAGGGGAAGAAACAAATAATCATCCTTATATAATAATAAATATAAGCCAAATAATGAACATGTAAACTTTTGAATAACAGGAAAATAAGGAATTTACGAACAAATTATTTCTAAATTATTGTATAAATAACCGACTTAATGCTTACGTGTATGTTCGGGACAAAATATGTGTAACACTGAACAATTATTTAACACGTCTGATGCCTAATTAAGCTGTAATTAATACAACAATATTTTTAAAAATCGCGAAAAATTCTCCTTTCGATATAAATGCGAAGTAAAGCGTCATTTGATGAAGTTATTAAAGCGTATCGTAATGTGAGGAGGAAATGTTATTTATTTGTTAAGTAAACATTTAACAACAGCTTTTCTAAGCAATATGGCATACACTTTTAAAAATAGACAATACTACTTTAGGCATACTATAATACTATACTATACTATAAAGGAAATACTATATAATAGCGTGTTTTCAGTGTTCTGTTATAAAAGATTATATTCCGAAATGCATTATGTAGAGTTTAATTTCTCAAATGGATGTGAATGAATTGAAAAGGGTAGTTTATTTTCAGACCGGGGGTTCACAACAATCATAATGGTAAACAGGATCTCATAATGTGTTGAATTGCGCAAATCGGTATTAAATAGTGGCGGCGTACGCAAAAAGTGAAAAGTAGTGAAATGTTCGATAAGTTTATAAACACACGTAACTTGTCATTATGTTTTTTAGTTTTAACAAGGCCTTAATTATTTGTCAATCTGTTTCATGTCCATCATTTTAATTCAAAATTAATTTGCGTACCTTGCATATGCAACATCAAGAATGAACACCCTTGACACGCAGTCAAAATTAGCGAGGAAAATAAGAGCACGGGTTTATACTTAGACTTATTTCAAAAACACTATTTAAAATTGTATGGTGAATTAACTCCAACCCACGGATTAAATAGAGAATGGGGCATTCAAAAGTACACAAACATATATATCTTCAGAGGAAAATGAAATTTGGGTACATTGAGTAGCCACCCTTTTACTTTACAAGTCTATTAGCTTATTATGTTATATATATTTGTATTATTTTTCATGCATTATTGTCAATTTAATGGGAAGGTTGGAGTTATTACATCATGAAAATTTGTACTTGTTTAATCATATGACAACATGCTGGGGCATGTGTGAGGTTGGTGAACTTTAGAACCTGGTTGTAACCGCCAGTGGAAAATTGGTTTGCCACTGACCGTTCAAAGGCGGTAACCCATTGAGTTCTCTTTCTCAATAGCTGTTTGTTGTGTCTTATGAAATTGACCATTTAATCATGTTAATTACCCAATGCACCGTGTTTAACCTCTCTACTTGATGGCTGTGTGTGGAGGCTTCTTCTTCAAGGGGCTATCACTGATACGCAATTATTAAAACTACCCTGCAAACATTAAAACTCTGCAACGTAAGCAAAAAAACGAGTTAAACTGTGAAGGGGTTTATTACTGTAGAAATGGATTTATTCGCGTTGGTTTTATTTTCGCTAATATTCGCGAATCGCTTGACTCGCGAATTCATAAATATCGCGAATATATGATTAGTTTTGATATATCCCGTACTAATAATCCGAAAAGAGGCAACTTAATATAGAACTGTTAATCTCTTCAAACGCCACATATAATTCCTTTTGGTCCACCATTTATTTATTCGATTTAATTATTTGAATAAATTTGGCAGATAATATAAACGATTATTTCCCTAAACTATGTTGAGTTTTCAGTAATTTATTCTGATACAGGAAACAATATAGCTATTGTCAACGTTGTTTGTTATATTTCGCACCTTAATAAAAGGCAGCTTGCCTAACAATATTATGTTTATTTATAGTTAGTGGCTTTATATCTCAGTAAGGACAATGGTATATATCAGATTCTGTACCGTTTGCATGTGTTAAACGATGAATACTGAATACGTGATCATGGTTATAACTTATACTTTTATATTTTCGGTTTCGAGTCTGACGACGTCGCGAATTTATGAATACGCGAATAAAGAAAATTGCTGATTTTTTACGAAAATCGCGAAATTTTGACCTCGCGAAATTAATGCGTTTTACAGTAAATAGTGTGCAAAACCGTAGATTATCACTTTGTTTGCCTTTCTAATTGAACCTTCCATATAAATGTGGATAATTTAATATTGCCTAACTTATTTAAAAAAACAAATCTAAAAAACATAAAGCATGCATGCATAATAAAAAAAATAAAATATTATTACTGTAAACCTAAATCCCTAAATAAAGCTTAAATCATTATGAAATAGATGAAAAGGGAACTTTGAAAGCCACCGAACATGACAAATATGAAAATACTGCAGGCTCGGTTTGATTGAGCCTGTTCATAAGTTTGACAATTCTTCGCCGGACGTTTAATTACCTTTTTGTGATATTTTAGTTGACATATCTGGAGTTTTTCTCATGTTTGTTCCCAATGTAATTATTTTAAAAGATTGTTATTTCCTATTCTAAGCAAATATTATGTTACACAGATATTCATAGATAATATCAGTTTGATCCCTATGTAATTTCATTCCTTTGTCAATTATAAGTATCTAGGTAAGAAGTGTTGGATTATTCTTTGCATAATGGAATCTTTCTAAAGAACCTTTTATGTTCCAAAAAATTAAATCGTTCGTCCCTAAAGAATTCAAATTCTTTGTTAGTATGTTTTTTTCTGAAATGTTCCGACATTAATTAATACGGAATCGACCCTACGACGGTATTGCGCATGAGCAAAAAGGAGTACCATGCCAATTTGAAACCGTGTCGCAAAATAAGGCTTCTGATTGGACCATGTGACTTTCATAGTCTTTTGTGCTGACTTCCGGAATTAAAAACTGAAAAGCCGCAATTTTGTTTCTCGATTCACATTTTCAGAAGTTCTTCTTCCATATGTTAGATAACAATTAAGATTAAACTCGCCCCCCAAAAAATAAGGTCAATAAGTTTCTTCATTGAGTAAAACCTAATATTGTCACAGAGTTAGAGTCTAACAGTAGACTCCACCGTAGCTATGCGCATTACGGTAGTTGTTCGACTTTTGGTAATTAATTAAAATACAGAGTGGCAAAGTGACAATTACACCGGTTTCCCCAACATTCTAAACAATGGAAATTTACGACGTTTTTATTTATTTTTTTACTACAATCATTCACACAAACAGTAAGTTTAACATTGCAGATTAGACAGTAGTTGCTTTCGTTTTAATTTGGTGTGGGAAAGCGATTAGGTATTGCGTTGAATTAACTCTGGATATTGTAGACTGGAAAGAACTGGTCAAATGAAATCTGAAAAGCTTGAAGATGTGTATTCATGATCTGGGCCCAAGATCATAAAACTAAATCTGGAGATCAGTCTTAAATCTGACCAGTCGCCATTTCAGCCAATCATATGCTTGAGATTTGAGACTGATCTCAAAACTTAGTTTTATGATCTTGGGCCCAGGACTCGAACCCAGCAGATATAGCATAGAGCTACTCTGCTAATATTATTTATTTTGTTTAATTAAAGAGATGTTTAGTATTGTTTATAGCAATTAAAATAAATTCCTGTATCTTGAATCTAAGTTATCAAGATAGATGATTGAAGATAGATGATTGTAAAGCGGTAATATATTTAAAGGAAAAAACAAGGGTTTATTTCAAAAGGAAGTTTTAAAGAATATACAAACCTATTTCACAATTTCTACCAGTCCATCCACTGGCACAATTACAGCTATATGTTCCGGGTACATTTTTGCATGTTCCGCTGTGTTGGCAAAGTTGTAAACTGCACTCATCAATATCTGAAGTCAAAATGTTTGTGATGAAACCTTGACCTAACACTTAACGTAACAAAGTTATGTCAATGGATTCGCCTTCAACGAGAAACAATGGTCGAAACTGCACTTTATTGAATTTGACAAGCAATCTTAGACTATTATTTCGAACGCCAAGGACAAAAATTAAAGACCAGAAAGAATCCAAATTTTTAAGTTTATCATTAGGGCGATTTGCAATTCCAAAAGCTATACAGGATGGGATATTGAAATCACACATATAAAAACACATATTTGATTGACGTAATTAATGACAGCACTCAAAAAATGTATTGGGGGAGACTTCTCTAGAGATGTTTGTTATTATTTTTAGCAATTGAAATTCTTGTATGTTGTGTTATAGTTATCATGATAGATAATTATAGAGGGGTAATCTAATAGATTTAAAGAAAAAAACAAGGGTTTATATCAAAAGGAAGTTTTACAGAATATACAAACCTATTTCACAATTTCTACCAGTCCATCCACTGGCACAATTACAGCTATATGTTCCGGGTACATTTTTACATGTTCCGCTGTGTTGGCAAGGATGTAAACTGCACTCATCAATATCTGAAGTCAACATGTTTGTGAAGAAACTTTGACGTAACACTCAACGTAACAAAGTAATGTCAATGGATTTGCCTTTCACGAGAAACAATGGTCGAAACTGCACTTTAAAAAATTTGACAATACAATCTTATAATATTAATTCGAACGCCAAGGACAAAAATTAAAGACCAGAAAGTATCCAAAACTTTAAGTATATCATTGGGGTGATTGGCAATTCCAAAGCTATACAGGATGGGATATTACAACCACACATATAAAAACCCATATTGAAATGACGTAATAAATGACAACACTCACAAATGTATGTGGAGACTTTTCAAGCAGCCATACGGTAGAAACAACGCCATTGTGATATTGTAATAGGTGACAAAGAAAATTTGAAGGCCAGTTATCACGACAACTAAATATAGTGCAGACTTATTTTTGATGGAGCATTTTTCATCAGCTAATAACTGCACACGTCGCCTCGATAAATGGAGGGTACTGTTATTTTGATGATTACAGAGCAGTCGTCTAATAAAGTTTGAAAAACAAGGGTAAATTTGAGAAGCAAGTTTTATAGAGTATTCAAACTAATTTCATAATTTTCAACAGTTCATCCGCTGGTACAATTACAGCTATACATCCCGGGTTCATTTTTACATGCTCCGCTGTGTTGGAAAGGATGTGAACTGCACTCATCAATAATTGAAGAAAACATGTTTGTGATTAAATTATGACCTTACACTGAACATAGTCTTGTTTTCGTTAATTGTCTGTTGTGCATTTTAACTTGTTCATTTTATGCATTTTATAACTCAGGCTTTCTGTTCTATCTTTTCCTCTATACAGCTTGGCTGTGTGGGGAGGTGTGTCTACTGGATAGGGCTTTTCCTGATAAAATGCTTCACTTTTTCTTAAACAACTATGCACAATTTTAATTTAACTGCGTATCTTGTAAACCGTAAATGGAAGAAAACTATAAACCTGTTTCACATCGAGGGCCCGTAAAACCAGTTCCACATTGACAGGTGTAGTTGCCAGGTGTATTTGTGCAGGTTCCCCCATTTTGGCAAGCATTTGCTGACAGGCATTCATTTATATCTTAAAAACAAAAAACAACTGATATGTTTATCAATTTTAAACTTTGTCCAGAATAAGTCGACATGAATAATTGCTCTGACTGTTATACATCGGTAGCACTTATTAAAAGCTAGCGTTGATTAATCCATTTGCACACAAGTTAATAAATTTTAAGGTTCTTGATGACAAAGTTCTAAAGATACCAGTCCTTTCGTCAATTGACATTTGAGGTCAAGAATATTTTGTTGATGTATCTCTTTACACGCTCTGATAATAGAATGTTTAAATTTATCAATAATTTATTAATTACGAGCTAAAACACTCACATTTATTGCTGATAAAAAGACAGTACCGTTGAAAATGAAATTTAGAGTGCAGCAGCGTTATACTGTGCTCTCATGTATATCTTGAGCAAAACAAAATATTAGTTTAAATGTCTTGATCAGTAATGACAATTTCTTTCAATCAGTGCTGTTATCAGTTACGTCCTTTGAAGGTCGGCTGAGCACGATACTTATGTACTATGTTTATGGTACTTCTAAAATTCCTTTTGTTTTAATATTTCGGCCAGTTTATAGATAGGTGGTTTCAATATCCCAGCCAATATAGTTTTGGATATTGTCCAATCACCCCCAAGAATATACTTCCTGGTTTTTAAATTTTGCCTTTGGCGTAGTCTGTGATATGCAGGATTTATATTCTAAGATCCCCTGTCAAAATTCTATTCTGTTTAGTTCCGCCCATTGTTTTCTCGTTTAGGGCAAACCTATTCTTTTATCTGGGGACCATACGCCGCTGAACATGGAATGGTATTAATCTGAAAATACCTCATTGAAGGTTCCATGTTCACCGCCATATGCATACCATCGTTTGGGATGGATCGAAATTGTACTATTTAATGGTGTAATTACTGAGTTGCGCTCAACCCGGGGCTAGGCGGCGTGGGCAGTAATAAGCATTCCCATTACTGCCCATGAACAGGCTCAATCAAACCGAGCCTGCAGTATTTTCATATTTGTCGTGTTCGGTGGCTTTCAAAGTTCCCTTTTCATCTATTTCAATATCACAGTAGCGTTGTTTGTGCCGTGTGGCGGCTGTAAAAAGTCTCCCCGTACATTCAATCAGTGCTGTTATCAGTTACGTCCTTTGAAGGTCGGCTGAGCACGATACTTATGTACTATGTTTATGGTACTTCTAAAATTCCTTTTGTTTTAATATTTCGGCCAGTTTATAGATAGGTGGTTTCAATATCCCAGCCAATATAGTTTTGGATATTGTCCAATCACCCCCAAGAATATACTTCCTGGTTTTTAAATTTTGCCTTTGGCGTAGTCTGTGATATGCAGGATTTATATTCTAAGATCCCCTGTCAAAATTCTATTCTGTTTAGTTCCGCCCATTGTTTTCTCGTTTAGGGCAAACCTATTCTTTTATCTGGGGACCATACGCCGCTGAACATGGAATGGTATTAATCTGAAAATACCTCATTGAAGGTTCCATGTTCACCGCCATATGCATACCATCGTTTGGGATGGATCGAAATTGTACTATTTAATGGTGTAATTACTGAGTTGCGCTCAACCCGGGGCTAGGCGGCGTGGGCAGTAATAAGCATTCCCATTACTGCCCATGAACAGGCTCAATCAAACCGAGCCTGCAGTATTTTCATATTTGTCGTGTTCGGTGGCTTTCAAAGTTCCCTTTTCATCTATTTATCTACTTGTGAACCTGAAATAGTCTGATTTTACTTTCAGCTGTGACCTTTGGGACCACAGGTGTCCGTATCATTGTTAAAAAATAAAATTCCAATAAAGAAAAAAAAATGTTTTTGTTTTTTGATATATAATAATGAAGGGTCCCATCAAGTGGGTCCCATACACTGACAGTGACCTCAAAGAACTGAACAATTTTGTCATTTATATTAACAATTCTAGCTTAAACAATACAGCAATAGGTGAGTCTTGAATTGTGGTAACATGTCGCGAAAACTGATTGGAATTTCCTCAAACCGATTCTTTGCTAGAGATTTTCATATTAGCTTAAACATTGCCAAACGTTTTAGTCGACATCGATGAGGTGATCGCAAAAAACCATTTTGGTTACGGCATTACCTAGTGTCTATCCGCTTCTATGATATATTCACACGGGGCATACATAAAATACATAGTTTTTAATCATTATCTACCAGTAACTTGTACCTTTTCTCGATCTAACGCTAAAATCTTCGTTGTTTTTGTTTGCATCGTTTCAAACATTTACTTTGACAGCCATGATGCCTCCGAATGACTTCGGTCAGTTAACGAAATACGAGGATGTTATTTTATGCAATTGTTTTTCAAATTGGCTAGCGTTTTAGACTACCAGCCAATCGAAGAAATCGTTGCAAAATTTGAGATCGGCGATTTCCGTTAACTAACCGAAGCCATTCGGAAGCATCATGGCTGTCAATGTAAATATCTGAGACGACGCAAACAAAAACAACGAAGATTTGAGCGTTAGATCGAGAAAAGGTACAAGTTACTGGTAGATAATGATTGAAAACTATGTATTTTATATATGCGCCGTGTTAATATTTCATAGAAGCGGATAGACACTAGGTAATGCCGTAACCAAAATGGTTTTTTGCGATCACCTCATCGATGTCGACTAAAACGTTTGGCAATGTTTGAGCCAATATGAAAAGCTCTAGCAAAAAATCGGTTTGAGGAAATTCCAATCGGTTTTCGCGACATGTTACCACAAATCAAGACTCACGCATTGCTGTATTGTTTAAGCTAAAATTGTTAATATAAATGACATAATTTTTCAGTTCTTTGAGGTCACTGTCAGTGTATCGGACTCCCTTAATGGGAACCTTCATTAATATATATCAAAAACAAAAACATTTTTTTCTTTATTGGAATTTTATTTTTTAACAATGATACGGACACCTGTGTTTGGGACTAATCCACATTTATATAAACCATGGGTAAAATGTGCCACGTTTCGTGTTTGCTTTACCATGCTATAACAGTCATTTGTAATTTACCCGTTAATGTGGAATAATATAGACATCAATAATTACAAAAGTTCATTCACCGCTCAATGGACAGAATCATTCTAATATATCATAGTACCTTATACCAACAGTTGTACGTTAGTTCGTTAAAGTGACATTCAAAAGCCTCTTATATGAAAAAGGTATACCAGTTCTCAAAACAAATACAATATTCTTTAACTATTAAAATTAATTATACTAATAAGTAGTTTAATATCGATCAATAAAAAAGAACACTTGTGTCGCCCTCTGGTGCTTTCGGAATAAAAATGCAAGTATAAAAAGGAGCATAACTTTATCAAATGTGACCTAGACCTTAAGAATATAGTATCGTCACGAGTTTATTGTCATAGGGAATATAATTTGAAAGTTTGATGAAGAAATATTAATAAATGGAAAAGTTATAGCCAACGTTAAGTTTTCATATAAAGGAAAATAACTCCATCAAGTGTGACCTTGACCTAAAGAATGTGGTATTTTCAGGAGCGTGTTGTGAAAAGGAATTTAATTCAAAAGTTTGATGAAGAAATATTAATAATGGCAAAGTTATAGCCAATGTTAAGTTTTCGTATAAAAGGGAAATAACTCCACCAAATGTGACCATGTCCTAAAGAATGTGGTATCACACGTGCGTGTTGTCATTAGGAAAATAATTTGAAAGTTTGATGAAGAAATATTAATAATGGCAAAGTTATAGCCAATGTTAAGTTTTTGTAAAATGGGAAATAATTCCATCAAATGTGACCTTGACCTAAAGAATGCGGTATCATCACGAGCGTGTTGTCATAAGGAATATAATTTGAAAGTTTGATGAATAAATATTAAGAAATGACAAAATTATAGCCAACGTTAAGTTTTCGTGTAAAAATTCAAGTACAAAGAGGGGCATAACTCCATCAAATGTGACCTTGACCTTGAGAATTTGGGATCATCTCGTGTATGTTGTCATAAGCAATATAATTTGAAAGTTTGATGATAAAAATATTATGAAATGACAAAATTATAGCCAATGTTAAGTTTTCATTTAAAAATCCAAGTACAAAAAGAGGCATAACTCCATAAAATGTGACCTTGACCTTGAGAATTTGGCATCATCTCGAGCGTGTTGTCATAAGCAATATAATTTGAAAGTTTGATAAAAGAAATATTAAGAAATGGCAAAGTTATAGCCAACGTTAAGTTTTCGTGACAGACGGACGTAGTGACGGACGGACAGACAGACAGACGGACAAAGCGATCCCTATGTATCGCCGTCTCTTCGAAATGGCGACACACAAAAAAAGAAAAATGAGAGATAGTTTTTTTTAATAGCCAAAAAATCTCCAACAATCAACAGACGGAAAATACAGAGCGTTACATGACGGAAGCTAAGCTGCTGCCATTTCAACAGCTTTCTATAGTTACGCACGAACCTAAAACATGTCCTTCGAAGATATCTTAAGAACAAATGCATCATTAACACTGAACAAGTAGAGCAATTGCAAATATTAACCTTGTTCACAAGTTTCGCCATTCCAGCCGCTGCCACAGTGACAGGTGTAATGTCCCGCTGTATTCTGACAAGTTCCACCATGTTGACATGGATTATTAGGATGACACTCATCAATATCTGCAAATAAGAGTTTGTTTAACTATGATCACTGTAATTTAAATTTTGAGGTTTAAGAAATGCGCAAATTATAAAAAATGCCTTTCTTCGTCTAAAATCAATTGTCATTAGCAATAGTGGCATGTGAACGTTTTCCAGCAATATGGTTTTGATTTGAGGTATGCGTCATAAAATATCAAGTCACAAATGCATTCTCCGAAAAGTTTTGAATATATGTGTTTATAGTTTCTTGGAATGTCTTTAATTTCTTTTTATATATACATTAAGCTCTCGCAGCGTCCAAGAATGTATTTAATAACTGCTTGCTCTTTTTACTGGTTATTTAATGACCCACGTGTGAACATATTTGAAACAAAGAGTTTAAATATATATCGATAATTTTCTTAAATTTTAACTAAAATGTCAGGAAAACAAAATAAATTGCAGGAGTGGTTTAATTGATAGTGCTCTTTTGACATGATACTGCCGATGGGATGGTATTTTCGTAACTGAATGTTTACACAAGTAAATAGTGTGGTATTTTCATACTAATACCATTCGATTATAGGCGACATATTGTCCCCAGATACAAGAATGAATGTGTTTGCTCTAAAAGAAAAACTTAAGGACTGAAAAGAAGAACATAAGAGAGTTTTGAAAGGAAATATTATAGTGTCAATCCTTTAAGCGGTATTTTTTTAAATATACCGTCTTATGATCAGCGGTTATAGACTCCAGATAATAGGATTTGCCTTAAAGAAAACAACAATCTGGGAACTGAAAATTAGACAGTACATGTTCCTCCATTGTTACAAGGATGGTTTGTAGAGCATTCATCTACGTCCAAGAATGGAAAGAAAGACGCCTGTAAATGTATAAATAATATGCATTATTTAAAAATAATATTATTAGCTTCTTGGTAAAATCATCTTCAGCGTGTTCAAACACAGTTTTTTGAATGACGCATTTAAAATCGTAAACATGCTAATTATTCCCCTTACCTTAAGAACAGACGCCTTTCTTATCACATTCGTGCATTTAATGGTTAGGCTAAAATGAGTAAGAATGTAAGGTAAATCGTTTTTCATAGGTACATGTAGGTTTGTGACAATACGAAAGCAGACTTACCTGTTTTGCAATCATCCCCGGACCATCCGCTCGGACAGTGGCAGCTGTAGTGTCCCGGTGTGTTAGTACATGTTCCTCCATTGTTACAAGGGTGGCTTTCAGAGCATTCGTCTATATCTAAAAAGGGGAAGAAACAAATAATCATCCTTATATAATAATAAATATAAGCCAAATAATGAACATGTAAGCTTTTGAATAACACGAAAATAAAGAAATATACTAACAAATTATTTCTAAATTATTGTATAAATAACCGACTTAATGCTTACATGTATGTTCGGGACAAAATATGTGTAACACTGAACAATTATTTAACACGTCTGATGCCTAATTAAGCTGTAATTAAAACAACAATATTTTTAAAAATCGCGAAAAATTCTCCTTTCGATATAAATGCGAAGTAAAGCGTCATTTGATGAAGTTATTAAAGCGTATCGTAATGTGAGGAGGAAATGTTATTTATTTGTTAAGTAAACATTTAACAACAGCTTTTCTAAGCAATATGGCATACACTTTTAAAAATAGACAATACTACTTTAGGCATACTATAATACTATACTATACTATAAAGGAAATACTATATAATAGCGTGTTTTCAGTGTTCTGTTATAAAAGATTATATTCCGAAATGCATTATGTAGAGTTTAATTTCTCAAATGGATGTGAATGAATTGAAAAGGGTAGTTTATTTTCAGACCGGGGGTTCACAACAATCATAATGGTAAACAGGATCTCATAATGTGTTGAATTGCGCAAATCGGTATTAAATAGTGGCGGCGTACGCAAAAAGTGAAAAGTAGTGAAATGTTCGATAAGTTTATAAACACACGTAATTATTTGTCAATCTGTTTCATGTCCATCATTTTAATTCAAAATTAATTTGCGTACCTTGCATATGCAACATCAAGAATGAACACCCTTGACACGCAGTCAAAATTAGCGAGGAAAATAAGAGCACGGGTTTATACTTAGACTTATTTCAAAAACACTATTTAAAATTGTATGGTGAATTAACTCCAACCCGCGGATTAAATAGAGAATGGGACATTCAAAAGTACACAAACATATATATCTTCAGAGGAAAATGACATTTGGGTACATTGAGTAGCCACCCTTTTACTTTACAATTCTATTAGCTTATTGTTATATATATTTGTATATTTTTCATGCATTATTGTCAATTTAATGGGAAGGTTGGAGTTATTACATCATGAAAATTTGTACTTGTTTAATCATATGACAACATGCTGGGGCATGTGTTTAAAATTGGTGAACTTTAGAACCTGGTTGTAACCGGCAGTGGAAAATTGGTTTGCCACTGACCGTTCAAAGGCGGTAACCCACTGGGTTCTCTTTCTCAATAGCTGTTTGTTGTGTCTTATGAAATTGACCATTTTATCATGTTAATTACCGAATGCACCGTGTTTAACCTCTCTACTTGATGGTTGTGTGTGGAGGCTTCTTCTTCAAGGGGCTATCACTGATACGCAATTATTAAAACTACCCTGCAAACATTAAAACTCTGCAACATAAGCAAAAAACGAGTTAAACTGTGAAGGGGTTTATTACTGTAGAAATGGATTTATTCGCGTTGGTTTTATTTTCGCTAATATTCGCGAATCGCTTGACTCGCGAATTCATAAATATCGCGAATATATGATTAGTTTTGATATATCCTATACTAATAATCCGAAAAGAGGCAACTTAATATAGAACTGTTAATCTCTTCAAACGCCACATATAATTCCTTTTGGTCCACCATTTATTTATTCGATTTAATTATTTGAATAAATTTGGCAGATAATATAAACGATTATTTCCCTAAGCTATGTTGAGTTTTCAGTAATTTTTTCTGATACAGGAAACAATATAGCTATTGTCAACGTTGTTGGTTATATTTCGCACCTTAATAAAAGGCAGCTTGCCTAACAATATTATGTTTATTTATAGTTAGTGGCTTTATATCTCAGTAAGGACAATGGTATATATCAGATTCTGTACCGTTTGCATGTGTTAAACGATGAATACTGAATACGTGATCATGGTTATAACTTATACTTTTATATTTTCGGTTTCGAGTCTGACGACGTCGCGAATTTATGAATACGCGAATAAAGAAAATTGCTGATTTTTTTACGAAAATCGCGAAATTTTGACCTCGCGAACAGTAAATAGTGTGCAAAACCGTAGATTATCACTTTGTTTGCCTTTCTAATTGAACCTTCCATATAAATGTGGATAATTTAATATTGCCTAACTTATTTAAAAAAACAAATCTAAAAAACATAAAGCATGCATGCATAATAAAGAAATCAAATATTATTACTGTAAACCTAAATCCCTAAATAAAGCTTAAATCATTATGAAATAGATGAAAAGGGAACTTTGAAAGCCACCGAACTCGACAAATATCAAAATACTGCAGGCTCGGTTTGATTGAGCCTGTTCATAAATTTGACAATTCTTCGCCGGGCGTTTAATTACCTTTTTGTGATATTTTAGTTAACATATCTGGAGTTTTTCTCATGTTTGTTCCCAATGTAATTATTTTAAAACATTGTTATTTCCTATTCTAAGCAAATATTATGTTACACAGATATTCATAGATAATATCAGTTTGATCCCTATGTAATTTCATTCCTTTGTCAATTATAAGTATCTAGGTAAGAAGTGTTGGATTATTCTTTGCATAATGGAATCTTTCTAAAGAACCTTTTATGTTCCAAAAAATTAAATCGTTCGTCCCTAAAGAATTCAAATTCTTCGTTGGTATGTTTTTTTCTGAAATGTTCCGACATTAATTAATATTATTTATTTTGTTTAATTAAAGAGATGTTTAGTATTGTTTATAGCAACTGAAATTCCTGTATGGTGTATCTAAGTTATCGAGATGATTAAAGAGCGGTAATCTTGTAGATTTAATTTAAAAAAAAAACAAGGGTTTATTTCAAAATAAAAGTTCTAACGAATAAACAAACCTATTTCACAATTTCTACCAGTCCATCCACCGGCACAATTACAGCTATATGTTCCAGGTACATTTTTACATGTTCCGCTGTGTTGGCAAGGATGTAAACTGCACTCATCAATATCTGAAGTCAACATGTTTGTGAAGAAACTTTGACGTAACACTCAACGTTACAAAGTTATGTCAATGGATTCGCCTTCAACGAGAAACAATGGTCGAAACTGCACTTTATTGAATTTGACGAGCAATCTTAGACTATTAATTCGAACGCCAAGGGCAAAAATTAAAGACCAGAAAGAATCCAAATTTTTAAGTTTATCATTAGGGCGATTTGCAATTCCAAAAGCTATACAGGATGGGATATTGAAATCACACATATAAAAACACATATTTGAATGACGTAATTAATGACAGCACTCAAAAAATGTATTGGGGGAGACTTTTCAATGTTTGGTATTATTTTTAGCAATTGAAATTCTTGTATGTTGTATCTAAGTTATGAAAATAGATTATTATAGAGCGGTAATCTAATAGATTTAAAGAAAAAAATCAAGGGTTTATATCAAAAAGGAAGTTTTACAGCATATACAAACCTATTTCACAATTTCTACCAGTCCATCCATTGGCACAATTACAGCTATATGTTCCAGGTACATTTTTACATGTTCCGCTGTGTTGGCAAGGATGTAAACTGCACTCATCAATATCTGAAGTCAACATGTTTGTGAAGAAACTTTGACGTAACACTCAACGTAACAAAGTAATGTCAATGGATTTGCCTTTCACGAGAAACAATGGTCGAAACTGCACTTTAAAAAATTTGACAATACAGTCTTAGAATATTAATTCGAACGCCAAGGAAAAAAAATTAAAGACCAGAAAGTATCCAAAACTTTAAGTATATCATTGGGGTGATCGGCAATTCCAAAGCTATACAGGATGGGATATTACAACCACACATATAAAACCCATATTGAAATGACGTAATAAATGACAACACTCACAAATGTATGTGGAGACTTTTCAAGCAGCCATACGGTAGAAACAACGCCATTGTGATATTGTAATAGGTGACAAAGAACATTTGAAGGCCAGTTATCACGACAACTAAATATAGTGCAGACTTATTTTTGATGAAGCATTTTTCATCAGCTAATAACTGCACACGTCGCCTCGAGAAATGGAGGGTATTGTTATTTTGATGATTACAGAGGAGTCGTCTAATAAAGTTTGAAAAACAAGGGTAAATTTGAGAAACAAGTTTTATAGAGTATACAAACTAATTTCATAATTTTCAACAGTTCATCCGCTGGCACAATTACAGCTATACATCCCGGGTTCATTTTTACATGCTCCGCTGTGTTGGAAAGGATGTGAACTGCACTCATCAATAATTGAAGAAAACATGTTTGTGATTAAATTATGACCTTACACTGAACATAGTCTTGTTTTCGTTAATTGTCTGTTGTGCATTTTAACTTGTTCATTTTATGCATTTTATAACTCAGGCTTTCTGTTCTATCTTTTCCTCTATACAGCTTGGCTGTGTGGGGAGGTGTGTCTACTGGATAGGGCTTTTCCTGATAAAATGCTTCACTTTTTCTTAAACAGCTATGCACAATTTTAATTTAACTGTGTATCTTGTAAACCGTAAATGGAAGAAAACATAAACCTGTTTCACATCGAGGGCCCGTAAAACCAGTTCCACATTGACAGGTGTAGTTGCCAGGTGTATTTGTGCAGGTTCCCCCATTTTGGCAAGCATTTGCTGACAGGCATTCATTTATATCTTAAAAACAAAAAACAACTGATATGTTTATCAATTTTAAACTTTGTTCAGAATAAGTCGACATGAATAATTGCTCTGACTGTTATACATCGGTAGCACTTATTAAAAGCTAGCGTTGATTAATCCATTTGCACACAAGTTAATAAATTTTAAGGTTCTTGATGACAAAGTTCTAAAGATACCTGTCCGTTCGTCAGTTGACAATGAGGTCAAGAATATTTTGTTGATGTATCTCTTTACACGCTCTGATAATAGAATGTTTAAATTTATCAATAATTTATTAATTACGAGCTAAAACACTCACATTTATTGCTGATAAAAAGACAGTACCGTTGAAAATAAAATTTAAAGTGCAGCAGCGTTATACTGTGCTCTGGTGTATATCTTTAGCAAAACAAAATATTAGTTTAAATGTCTTGATCAGTAATGACCATTTCTTATCTACTTGTGAACCTGAAATAGTCTGATTTTACTTTCAGCTGTGACCTTTGGGACCACAGTTGTCCGTATCATTGTTAAAAAATAAAATTCCAATAAAGCGGGTCCCATACACTGACAGTGACCTCAAAGAACTGAAAAATTTTGTCATTTATATTAACAATTCTAGCTTAAACAATACAGCAATAGGTGAGTCTTGAATTGTGGTAACATGTCGCGAAAACTGATTGGAATTTCCTCAAACCGATTCTTTGCTAGAGATTTTCATATTAGCTCAAACATTGCCAAACGTTTTAGTCGACATCGATGAGGTGATCGCAAAAAACCATTTTGGTTACGGCATTACCTAGTGTCTATCCGCTTTTATGAAATATTCACACGGGGCATACATAAAATACATAGTTTTCAATCATTATCTACCAGTAACTTGTACCTTTTCTCGATCTAACGCTAAAATCTTCGTTGTTTTTGTTTGCATCGTCTCAAATATTTACTTTGACAGCCATGATGCCTCCGAATGGCTTCGGTTAGTTAACGGAAATCGCCGATCTCAAATTTTGCAACGATTTCTTCGATTGGCTGGTAGTCTAAAACGCTAGCCAATTGGAAAAACAATTGTGGTATCACACGTGCGTGTTGTCATAATGAAAATAATTTGAAAGTTTGATGAAGAAATATTAAGAAATGGCAAAGTTATAGCCAATGTTAAGTTTTTGTAAAAAGGGAAATAATTCCATCAAATGTGACCTTGACCTAAAGAATGCGGTATCATCACGAGCGTGTTGTCATAAGGAATATAACTTGAAAGTTTGATAAAAAAATATTAAGAAATGACAAAATTATAGCCAACGTTAAGTTTTCGTGTAAAAATCCAAGTACGAAGAGGGGCATAACTCCATCAAATGTGACCTTGACCTTGAGAATTTGGGATCATCTCGAGTACGTTGTCATAAGCAATTTAATTTGAAAGTTTGATAAAAAAAATATTAAGAAATGACACAATTATAGCCAATGTTAAGTTTTCATTTAAAAATCCAAGTACAAAAAGGGGCATAACTCCATTAAATGTGACCTTGACCTTGAGAATTTGGCATCATCTCGAGCGTGTTGTCATAAGCAATATAATTAGAAAGTTTGATAAAGAAATATTAAGAAATGGCAAAGTTATAGCCAACGTTAAGTTTTCGTGACAGACGGACGTTATGACGGACGGACAGACAGACAGACGGACAAAGCGATCCCTATGTATCGCCGTCTCTTCGAAATGGCGACACAAAAAAATGAAAAATGAGAGATAGTTTTTTTAATAGCCAAAAAATCTCCAACAATCAACAGACGGAAAATACAGAGCGTTACATGACGGAAGCTAAGCTGCTGCCATTGCAACAGCTTTCTATAGTTACGCACGAACCTAAAACATGTCCTCCGGAGATATCTTAAGAACAAATGCATCATTAACACTGAACAAGTAGAGCAATTGCAAATATTAACCTTGTTCACAAGTTTCGCCATTCCAGCCGCTGCCACAGTGACAGGTGTAATGCCCCGCTGTATTCTGACATGTTCCACCATGTTGACATGGATTATTAGGATGACACTCATCAATATCTGCAAACAAGAGTTTGTTTAACTATGATCACTGTACATTTGTAATTTAAATTTGAGTTTTAAGAAATGCGCAGATTATAAAAAATGCCTTTCTTTGTCTAAAATCAATTGTCATAAGCAATCGTGGCATATGAACGTTTTCTGGCAATAAGGTTTTGATTTGAGGTATGCGTCATAAAATATCAAGTCACACATGCATTCTCTTAATTCTCCAAAAAGTTTTGAATATATGTGTTCATAGTTTCTTGGAATGTCAGTAATTGCTTTTTATTTATACATTTATTAGCTCTCGCAACGTCCAAGAATGTATTTAATAACTGCTTGCTCTTTTTACTAGTTATTTAATGACACATATTTGGATCAAAGAGTTTGAACATATATCGATTATTTTCTTACATTTTTATTTAAAATGTCATGAAATATGAAATAAATTGCAGGAGCGGTTTAATTGATAGTGCTCTATTTTCATGATAAAATACATCGAATGTTTACCATGTTCACAATGGTCGCCATTCCATCCGCGTTCACAAAAACATATGTAACCCCCGAATGTATTCTGACATGTTCCACCATGTTGGCAGGGATTATTAGGATGACATTCGTCAATATCTGCAAATGTTGTATCCTAGTATTAAAACGAAATAAAAAAAAATCTATGCCAATTAATATAAAATTGTGATGAGATTCTGATTTATTCTAGAATGTTTGTTTATTGTTTCCTAATAGTACTTAATAATTTAAATTGGTGCATAATAAATGAAGAAAGTGTATTAACAAACAAAGAGGAAACAGAATTTGCAGTTTTATATTTTGATATCACATACATGCAATTATAATCTCATGTTCTAGCATTTCGAAAAGGATTGAACGGGTGCCACGCATCAAAATTGAGAAATAAATACTTGTGAGTAAAAACCAGAAAACAGACAGACTAACAACGAGAACAGACAATCAGAATAAATCATTACCCATATAATCATATTGATAATGAAAAAAAGTGAAATTCAACTTTAACAATAAATGTCGTGAAACGGTCAAAAAGTGGAACGTTACCAGATTCGATTGTCCGTAATAGCGGGTCTAAAATGTGCATTAAAATTAATTTCGTACTGCGTCCGTTGTCCGTAATACCGGAATAGCGGGGTGCCCGTATTAGTGAGTTATTTACTACATATAAAAAGAAGAGAAAATGTCCGTTCTTTAAAAAATCGTCCGTAATACCGGGGTGCCCGTAATATTGAGTGTCCGTAATGAGGGGTTTTACTGTAGCTATCATTTTTGACAGAATGTAAAATAAAGTTCCGCAGAGACTGGGGTGATACACTTCTGGCTAAAATGCCGAAAAAGTTTATTGGTCATGCTATGGTGGAATTGGTATTTGATGGTGTGTCTAGGTTTGTTCTCTTGAGAATTGTATGATTTTAAGGACTTGACCCAATAGTAAATTCAGAAATTGATGAAAGGTTATAATGGAAGTCTATGGAAATTGAATCAGTGGTGTATAACCTAAATATAGTTGTTTCTGTTTGTGTTTCTAAAAGAAAAGTAAGTCTCAGGTTGATTAATGGTTTCCTGGGTGGCTGTAATGTAGTTTACCTTTATATTTAATCGTATTGTTCGTATTGTTTGTTATTACAATAGCTCCATCATTATTGATTTTAGTATAATTGGACTACTTAATCAATAGTGGTGTCCCTTTTTGGACACACAATTATTAAATCAATCATATTAGCTCTCACTTGTTATGCTTAGGGATTGTTTTAAATAATTAGGCCGTCATGCTGATCAAAAAAAGTTGATATATGACATATTTAACCATGTCTGGCTAAAATAGTGTCCGTCATTAAATAATGATGCAAACCGTAGATTATTAAGTTATTTGCCTTTCTAAGCATTCAAATTCTTCGTCAGTTGGTTTTCTTTTTTAATGTTTCGACATTAATTAATATTTTTTTTAATTAAAGAGATGTTTAGTATTGTTTATAGCAATTGAAACTCCTGTATCTTGCATCTAAGTTATCAAGCTAGATGATTATTGAGAGGTAGTATAATAAAAAGAAAAAAAAAAGATTTATTTCAAATAGAAAGTTTTACAGAGTATACAAACCTATTTCACAATTTCTACCAGTCCATCCACTGGCACAATTACAGCTATATGTTCCAGGTACATTTTTACAAGTTCCGCTGTGTTGGCAAGGATGTAAACTGCACTCATCAATATCTGAAGTCAAAATGTTTGTGGTGAAACTTTGACGTAACACTCTATGTAACAAATTTATGTGAATGGATTTGCCTTAAACGAGAAACAATGGTCGAAACTGCACTTTATAGAATTTAACAAGCAATCTTAGAATATTAATTCGAACGCCAAGGATAGTATCCAAAATGTTAAGTATATCATTAGGGTGATTCTAAAAAAAGTAATATATGCATATCAGGAATCGCCAAACTAAAAAAACACAGCCTCCCCACACAGCGAATATTAAAATTACACATAAAAAACACATATTTCAAATGACGAAATAAACTACATCACTCAAAAATGTATGTGGAGTTTTTTCAAGAGATGTTTGGTACTATTTATAGCAATCGAAATTCTTGTATCTTGTATCTCAATTATCAAAATAGATGATTATAGAGCGGTAATCTAATAGATTTAAACAAAAAGCAAGGATTTATATCAAAAGGAAGTTTAACAGAATGTACAAACCTATTTCACAATTTCTACCAGTCCATCCACTGGCACAATTACAGCTATATGTTCCGGGTACATTTTTACATGTTCCGCTGTGTTGGCAAGGATGTAAACTGCACTCATCAATATCTGAAGTCAACATGTTTGTGATGAAACTTTGACGTAACACTCAACGTTACAAAGTTATGTCAATGGATTTGCCTTTCACGAGAAGCAATGGTCGAAACTGCACTTTATAGAATTTGACAAGTAATCTTAGAATATTATCAAAAATTGCTTAAGGAGACTTTTCAAGCCGCCACACGGTATGAAAAACGCCATTGGGATATTGTAATAGGTGACAAAGAAAAATTGAAGGCCAGCTATCACGATACATGTAACTAAATATAAGAAGTGCAGGCTTATTTTGATAAAGCTTTTTTCATCATCTAATAACTGCACACGTCGCCTCGAAAAAATGGAGGGTTTTGCTATTTTGATGATTACAGAGCAGTCGTCTAATAAAGGTTTAAAAACAAGTGTAAATTTGAGTAGCTAGATTTATAGAATATACAAACTTATTTCACAATTATCATCAGTCCATCCGCTAGCACAAATACAGCTATACATTCCGGGTTCATTTTGATATGTTCCGCTGTGTTGGCAAGGATGTGAAATGCACTCATCAATAATTGAAGAAAACATGTTTGTGATGAAATTTTGACCTAACACTGAACATAGTCGTAAGTTTGCCTTCATTGAAATACGTGCACAGATTATTGAATTATAACCTGATCTAACATTGAATCATGGAAACATACAAATATTTCGGTCTAAGTTTAGTTGTTTTTTATTGGCAGTAATGGAAATACACATTACTGCTCACATCGCCTTCGTTAAGTTTACCACTCAACAAATAGGCAACGATTTACGATTTTTTTTGAAAAAATAAACTTAGTTATAAATTCGATTACAATATTAACAAACTCTCCACCTTTATCTTTTGACAAAATAAACATACCTTTATTGAGTTTATGTAGGTTTATAGGGAAATATTTTTTTGAAAGAGCCTAGAAGTTCGATATGTTCCTGTTATCCCTGTTGTGTTCTTGCTAATTTATATCCAGGTACTCTTGTCTCGGTTAGATCATTATGTATTCGACCCTTTGGCTTTTCTACGTATAAGCTTCTTACATTTTATATGTTTGTGTACTTTGGCATGCAACATTGTTGAGCTTATGGTGGGTTGGAGTTGTTTCACCAAGACAACTTGTACTTGTTTTGTGACATGGGAACCTGTTGGGACAAGTGTGAGGTTGGTGCACCCTAGAACCTGGTTTAAACCCCCAGTGGCAAATTGTTTTGTCAGTGACCGTTCCATGGCGGTAACCCCTCGGGATTTCACTTTCGTTAATTGTTTGTGGCGTCCAAATTGTAACTTTTTACTATAATAAAGTAACATATGCATATCAGGAATCGGCACACTCACAGAACACCGCCTCCCCACGCAGCGAAAACGAAGAGTGGAAGAGATAGAATATTTCTTATAAGTATGTCAATTCAATTAAGAGGCAACAAACAATTAACGAAAAAGAGAACCTCTTCTTCTCTCTACTTTATTGGCTGTGTGGGGAGACTGTATCTGCTGGATATGGCCATTCCTGATATGCATATATTTCCCTTTTTATTACAATCGAGGCCTCGTTTTAAATTTGGCCATTTAAAAAGTATTCATGACTTTCATTGTATTACATCATGCTGATGGTTTCTAATTATGCTTGTATTGTTTGACGGATACTCTTAATCATAAATCAAACTAAATATTAAGTATTTAAAATTGTTCATTATATGCATTTTATAACTCATGCTCTCTGTTTCGTCTTTTCCTCTATACTGCTCGGTTGTATGGGGAGGTGAGTCCTCCGGATGGGGCTTTTCCTGATAAAAATGCTTCACTTTTTTCTTAAACAATTATTCACAACTTTAATTTTACTGTGTAACTTGTAAAACGTAAATGGAAGAAAACCATGGTTTTCAAACCTGTTTCACATCGAGGGCCCGTAAAACCAGTTCTACATTGACAGTTGTAGTTGCCAGGTGTATTTGTGCAGTTTCCTCCATTTTGACAAGCAGTTAACGATAAGCATTCATTTATATCTTAAAAACAAACAAACAGATATGTTAATCAATTTTAAACCTTGCCCATAATAAGTCGACATGAATAATTGCTCTGACTGTTATACATCGGTAGCACTAATTAAAAGCTAGCTTTAATTAATTCATTTGCACACAAGTTAATTAATTTTAAGGTTCTTGATGACAATAAGTTCTAAAGACACCTGTCCGTTCGTCAATTGACAATGATTTCAGAATATTTTGTGGATATATACACGCTCTGATTAAAAGAATGTTAAATTAATCAATAATATATTGATTACGAGATTAAACACTTATTTTAATGCTGATAAGAAGACAGTATCATTGAAAAGGAAATTTAGAGTGCAACAGCGTCATACTGTGCTCTCATGTATATCTTTAGCAAAACAAAATATTAGTTTAAATGTCTTGATTAGTAATGACCATTTCTCACATGTATCTATTCGTGAACCTCAAATAGTCTGATTTTACTTTCAGCTGTGACCAATTTGGACTAATCCACTGTTATATAAACAATGGGTAAATGTACCACGTTTCATGCTTTACCATGCTTTAACAGTCCTTTGTAACTTACCCGTTAATGTAGAATAATCTAGACATCAATAATTACAAAAGTTCATTCACTGCTCAATGGGCAGAATCATTCTAATAAATCATAGTACCGTAGACCAACAGTTGTACGTTAGTTCGCTAAAGTGACGATTTCAAAGGCCTTTTATGTGGAAAAGGTAGACCAGTTCTCAAAACAAATACAATATTCTTTGATTATGAGAACTAATTATACTAATAAGTAGTTTAATGTCGATCAATAAAAATGGCGTTTTATGTCAGGGACTGGTTGTTTGGAATTTAACAAAGCACGTGTTGAAGTCAGAATGAGATAATAATATATCTTATCTTTTATTTTAAGCATTTGCACAATTTAATAAAACTTTTTAAATGTATTAAACGATATTCATAATAGGTCATACAACTCTCCTAAAATGCTTTTTTTTTATCTGAAAATATAACCACCGTTAAGTTTAATACACGGATAAAGTTTTGAACAAGCGGTCCCAGTAATGTTATATCGTTAAATTGATCTCACTTGAAAAAAGCAAAATAATATAAGTTAAACGTACTAAATTGATGAACTTGCTTTCAGATATCATACATACTAATACCGGTAAAACAACACCGAGAATTTTGTATTTGCAAGTGCATTTTTAAATGTTCCAGTTATGTGGAATTCTAGTAAAAAAAGGTGAAATATGCATATCAAGAATCGCCACACTCACAAAACACAGTCTCCCCACGCAGCGAAAAAGAAGAGAGGAAGAGAGAGAGCAAATCTTTTATAAGCATGCCAATTCAAATAAGACGCCACCATCAATTAACGAAAAAGAGAACCCTAGGGGTTACAGCCTTGGAACGGTCAGTGGCAAAGCAACTTAACATTTCTATTTATTTTCTTTTACTCTGTCATCGTGCTCTTGTTGATTTGACTCTCGGGGCTCTAATCGCGGTACGTTCATTAGATAACCGCCCTTTTGCTTTACAATGTTATTGGTTTCTTATGTTTTATATGTTTGTTTGCTTTGGCATGCACCATTATCGAGCTGATGGTGTCATTTCACCAAGACAACTTGTACTTGTTTGATCATCTGAGAATTGTTTTTGATAAACGTGAGGTTGGTGCACCCTAGAACTTGCTTTTAACCCCCAGTGGCTAATTGTTTTGCTATTGACCGTTCCGAGGCGGTAAACCTAAAGGGTTTCTTATTCATTAATTAATTGTGTTGTCTTATTTAAAATTGATATTCTTATAATATCATATTTCCTTTTCCTCTCTACTTGCTGCATGGAGAGGCTGTGTTTTATGAGTGTGGTGATTCGTGATATGCATATTTAACTTTTTACGGACATTGTGAGTCCTTTTGCAATATGACATCAATGTAATGTTTTAAATTATGATGATTGTATTACCATTTATTTATACTTCCAAGTTTGGTAAACAGTTTATGTCAACATTCCATCATGATTTAATATTTATTACTCACCTACAAACTTAGTCAAGCGTGTTTATTTACATTACACCTTGCTTACATCCAATAACCTTATTATATAACAAGTAAAATTATAGTTGTTTCTGTATGTGTTCTGTATGTAAGAGAGGTAAGTCTCAAGTTGAATAATCGTTTCTTGGGTGGCTGTAATGTAGTTTACATTTACATTTAATCGTATTGTTTGTACTGTTTGTTATCACAATAGCTCATTATTGATTTTAGTGTAGTGGTTTCCCTTTTGGGACACAAAATTATTAAATTAATCATATTAACTCTCATTTGTTATGCTTAGAGATTGTTTTAAATAATTAGATAGTCATGCTGATCATAACAAGTTGAATTATGACATATTTAACCATCCCAGTAGGCAATCAACGTTTATTAAACGTTGAAAAGAGGTTCAAAATTTGGTTGCAACGTTGAACAATTACAATGCAACGTTGTTTCAACGTTAATTTTTCAACTTTGAAATGTAGTTGAAATCTGACGTTATATCAATGTTGAAAATTGTCATGATTTACAGTTGCAACCACATGTAAATGTTGCATAAACGTTGAACGACGATCGGCCTTATGTCATTAAAATAGATTTCATTATGACAGATATTTTCGTATAGTTACCAGGGACGTAGCTAGCCACCAATTCATGTTGATTCATAACTAGCCGGGGGGGGGGGGGCGGGGTCGGAGACACGCCCCACACCCCGATTTGTTTTTAAAACAATGATGCAATCAAGTGCGTTTCTGATGTGAATCATGCATGTGGATTCAGCAGTGTACTCGCGTATAGACAGCTGCGCGCTTGCATATCTGGCAAAAATATTGTCCGTTCCAAGGCGGAAACCACAGTGTTTTGTTTTTAAAAAGAGATTCTCTTTTTCGTTAATTGTTTGTGGTGTCTTATTTGAAATTGGTGTTCTTATTAAAGCATGCTCTAATACCTGTCTAATTTTTCGCTGCGTGATACGAGTTTTTATCGCTGTCTGAGCGAATATGTATATCGGGTCATAATTTGCAGTCTACCTAGTTGCTAGCGGTCCCTTATGCTGCCTGTCCATTCATATCGGTCCACCAAAACGTGAGATGGATATATTACACTGCAATTGTCTTGCAACCCCGCCCTTTGAATTCGAATGACAGCGTTCCAATTGCATTTATCTGGGCAAGAATTGCCTGTAGCATACTTGGATAGAAAAGCTGCAGATATTTATGATTTTGTAATGCATAAATGTTTGACCTTTTGATGAGAAATCCTGTAAAAGAACTTAGAAGCACGATTATAAAACTATGATGTCTTTTCCTCTCGACAGTTTGACTTTGTCTCCTTAATACACCACTCTCTTTAACACACCACTCTCAATTATTACTAGCTGTGTTATTTGGAGGCACTCACCTTCTATATCAAATATTAAGTTTTATGATAAAAAACGAAAAACATGTTTATACCATATAGAATTAAAGCACGTTCTAAAGATAATAATAATAACCTTTTGTGTTAGTTTACCTTCACAACCTATATATCATAAGTATCATAGGTAGGTAGGTAGATAGGATATGATGGGATAAGATAGGATAGGAGAGGATATACTAGGCTAGCCTAGGCTAGGATTGGATTAGATTGAAATGGATTAGGCAGTCAAGCAGGCAGGCAGATACTTCCACCGTCTATGAAACGTCACAAATCAATTACAGTGTAGTGATGAAAACATTACCCCGAAAACAAGCAGGTAGATAAATTTCAGCAGTCCTTATCTTGACCTATATTTCATATACCACGACAGCATTGACATTCAACAGAATGGAATACAGATAGTGGCATGGCTTCTGCTTAAGCTATTATAGGTTTATGCTGAGCCCTAACCTCAAAGATGTCATTCAGAGAATTATCAGAAACAATGCAGAAGAGTAATTGCAAATATTGACCTTGTAAACAATGTTCACCATTCCAGCCGCTGTCACAGTGGCAGTTGAAATGCCCCGGTGTGTTCTCACATGTTCCACCATGTAGACAGGGGCTTCGAAGACACTCATCAATATCTACAAATAAATAATTGATTAACTATGGTTAACTTTTATTTTTTGGAAGTTTTGGTGAAGTTCTGTGTTAACGTGTTATGTTAAAAGCATATAGAATATGAGTTTTGGTTTGCTTCGTAAAATATCAAATCACAAAACTGGAAAGTCTAACAAATGTCTATAATTGTTGGCAAGCTGTTTTATTTCCATGTCCTATTATTTCCTATGTAAACAGTTAAGTAATCAGCGGTATATAGCCATTAGATAAAAGAATAATGTTTGCTCTCAAATAAAAAAGAACTTCGAAATGGATCTGAGAATATATACCCTTGCATCAGAGAAGGCCAAATGCAAAACTTACAAAAACGATTTTATATTTTATGATTGATTGTATATTTTATGTTTGATTGTATATTTTATGATTGATTCAACAATATTTAAAGCTTAAAGGGTGGGAATATAAAAACATCTATATCGAAGCGTGGACAAATATTTATTAAAGTATTTAAATTACTATTAACAGACATATGTATAATAAATGAACTTAATTTATAGTACACTGTCGACATGTCATCCAATTGACAGAGAAGAATAAAATCGAGAGTAAGACAGCAAAAGCTTAAACATTTTTCTAGAGTGAAGTGGTCTAAATGTATTCATATTATATAAACTAAAAAAGCTAGAATAATGATGAACATAAAACTTAATAAATTTGTACCGTTTTCACAATGGTCGCCAGTCCATCCATGACCACGACAACGACACCTGTAACTCCCAATTCTGTTTAGACATGTCGTATTATGTTGACAAGGATTGTTAGGATGGCATTCGTCTATATCTGGAAATAATTTATTTTTTTAAATTTACAATGATAGTGCCTCTAGCTGGGAGCGAACCCGCACCGTCACGGCGACAGCGCCTAGCCGTGCAATTCCTGCGACGCAACCAATTGAGCTAACCGGGACAACCCTAAAAAAGGTTGATCGGATAGCCCTGATATACGTATTATAATGTCAATCAGTATGAAATAATGGTTAAATTTTGGCTAAATATATACGAAGGTTTGTTCATCAGTTCATAATCTTACTTGTTATTGGCAATAGCCTTAACTGAAATAAACATTTTTATCCACGCATCTGATTTGAAAATAAATTATCAGCGGACACCAGATTTGTGGTTCCCTTTAGTGTTCTCACATGCTATCAAATGTTCCAGCTTTGTGGAATAAATACTTGTAAGTCAATGACATTAAATAAAACGAGTAAACAGAATAAAACATTACCTATAAAGTTATGCAAATTTGTTTAGAAAACTTAACATATCAATACTCCTTCATGAATGAATATTTAGTACTCACATCAAACTCACAGTCATCGCGCTAATTTATATAAGAACTTGGTGGCAGTCAATAACCTTTAGTATGTGTTGGCTTGCTTCTATTGGAGCTGTTATGAATGTTAGCTTTAAAAGTTGGTTTAAGAATTAAAATTTTAAAACTAGGGGTGTGTGTTTTTTTCGGAAGAAAACAAATCAAAATTGCCAGCTGTTCAACCTGTCATGCGTAATTATTAAAAATAACTAGGCACATTTGCTCATGGTAACAAATTTAATTAACGATGAAAAACCACGCGAAGCTTATAGGCGTTATTAAAAAGTATAGTTTTCATGTCAAACTTGTACCATATAATTTTAAAATAGTCAAGTTTAATCATCCTTCAACCAAACTAGCCTGGTACAAGAAAACAAGTTTACGCATTAAAAAAACTGGACTCTTATCTCGTTATAATTTGAAAGATATGTTACAGTATGGTTACTTTAAATATTATGTAACTCATAATATAGGATGCGCGCTTTGAAACGCTATAATCTTCACCAGACTCCATCCACCAACGAGCTTAAACACTATAATCTTCACCCCACCCCTTCCACCAACGAGCTTAAACGCTAGAATCTTCACTCCACTCCATCTACCAACGAGCTTAAATGTTATAATCTTTACTCCACTCCGTCCACCAACGAGCTTAAACGCTAGAATCTTCACTCCGCTCCATCCACCAACGAGCTTAAACGCTAGAATATTCACTCCACTCCATCCATCAACGAGATTAAAAGCTAGAATCTTCACTCTACTCCATCCACCAACGAGCTTAAATGCTAGAATCTTCACTCCACTCTATCCACCAACGAGCTTAAACGCTAGAATCTTCGCCTCACTCCATCCACCAACGAGCTTAAACGCTATATTCTTCACTCCACTCTATCCACCAACGAGCTTAAACGCTAGAATCTTCACTCCACTACATCTACCAACGAGCTTAAACGCTATAATCTTCACCCCACTCCATCCACCAACGAGCTTAAATGTTATGATCTTCACTCCACTCCATCCACCAACTAGCTTAAACGCTAGAATCTTCACTCCACTCCATCTACCAACGAGCTTAAGCGCTAGAATCTTCACTCCATCCATCCACCAACGAGCTTAAATGCTAGAATCTTTACTCCACTCCATCTACCAACGAGCCTAAACGCTAGAATCTTCACTCCACTCCATCTACCAACTAGCTTAAACGCTAGAATCTTCACTCCACTCCGTCCACCAACGAGCTTAAACGCTAGAATCTTCACCCCACTCCATCCACCAACGAGCTTTAACGCTATATTCTTTACTCCACTCCATCCACCAACGAGCTTTAACGCTATATTCTTCACTCCACTCCATCCACCAACGAGCTTAAACGCTAGAATCTACACTCCACTCCATCTACCAACGAGCTTAAACGCTAGAATCTTCTCTCCACTCCATCTACTAACTAGCTTAAACGCTAGAATCTTCACTCCGCTCCATCCACCAACGAGCTTAAACGCTAGAATCTTCACTCCACTCCATCTACCAACTAGCTTAAACGCTAGAATCTTCACTCCGCTCCATTCACCAACGAGCTTAAACGCTAGAATCTTCACCCCACTCCATCTACCAACGAGCTTAAATGTTATTTCTCTGACCGTGTCATGGATGATCCCTTAATATATTATGTCGGTTTTATCCATTGTCGTCAGTTATGTTTATTTACGCTTATCTCTATTTTGATTTTTGATATTACTTGTGTCTGTTTCTACTTCCTAAACCTAATCAAGCCTGGTGAAGTTGAAGATAACTTGCCAGTAACGTGGTGTTTTCAACTCACTCTTTTCCTCTCTTAGACTACTTTATGGCTGCGTGTGGATGATGTTTTTCACGTTGTGGGAATTCCTGATCTGCATTTTTTTTCACTGGTTTATATTGTTACTTTTACTGAGAAAGGTAAATTATGTTTATAACTTTATAGAGTTGAAACAATAAGGTCATCAAAATACTAAAAAACCTTTTCAAGTTTATCGCCGTTACCCAGATTGTTAAAAAATTCAGGCTCAGTTTAAAACACTGTTACAAATAGGTATTTCACAGGAAGATTTTTTAGAGACTTAATTTCTAAACTAAAGAAAATAAAAGGCATGTTATTCCACGTAATTTGTATTCGTAACAACCATATGTAAATTCAAAAACGGTTACCATAATGATATTTTACCGCGCGCTGCATGGCTTGTGATTAACCAATCTACTGTTGATCGTTTTGCATGACATGGGTTTAAGACTTTTTGAAGGGAAATCTTGTAAAAAAACATAGAAGCTCGATTATAAAACTCTGCTGTCTTTTCCCCTTGACCGTTTGGCTTTGTGGAGAGACTGTGTTTTCTAAGCGTGACAATTCCTGTTATTCATATTTTACGTTTGTAAAGTAGGAACAAACGATATAATATCATTTTAATGCATATTGCCATTATAAAGTTCGTTATCACCTTAAGGGGAATTCGTCTGTCGACTTTGGTCATGCATGGACGTGTTTGAAATTTACTTTGACTCTCACTTTCTCTCTCTCTTCTCTCTCTCTCTTTCTCTCTCTCTCTCTCTCCCTCTCTTTCTTTCTATACTGTCTGTCTGTCTGTCTCATTTTCCTTCTCTCTCCCCCCCTCTCTCTCTCTTCATCTCTCTCTCTCTCTCTCTCTCTCTCTCTCTCTCTCTCTCTCTCTCTCTCTCTCTCTCTCTCTCTCTCTCTCTCTCTCTCTCTCTCTCTTTGAAAGAACTGACATTTTAATTTTCAGCTTGTAATAAGTCATGGTCTTCAAACCTGTTTCACATCGAGAGCCCGTAATGCCGGCTCCACATTGACAAGTATAGTCGCCAGGTGTGTTTGTGCAGGTTCCCTCATTTTGGCAAGCATTTGCTGATAGGCATTCGTTAACATCTTAAAAGAAACACTATATAGTTTAATCAATTATGTGCTTTGTCTTCGTAATAATTACTTAGGCTGTTATTCATAGGTAGCACTCATTTCCTATAATTATCAATTGTAGCATTGACACTTAGTTTTAAGTTAAACGTTTTCGATCTATATTGTTGCACAATAACCTTTAATTGTCATTAGATTTCTGAAGAACAAATGAATCTAACCGAATGAACAGTTACAGCAATTCATATATTGACCTTGTTCACAGTTTTCGCCAATCCAGCCGCTGTCACAGTGACAGCTGTAATGCCCCGCTGTGTTCTGACATGTTCCACCATGTTGACATGGATTATGAAGATTACACTCATCAATATCTGCAAATAAATGTTTGTTAAATTATTGTCAATGAACGTGTGTGTGATGCAAAGATAGGAAGACCATGACATCAATCTCTTGAGTAAACGCCAAATCAAGATTTTTAAGATTCAAGGGTTATATTTTAACGTATATTTTCAGGAAAGCAAATTACAAATTCTCTGCAAATGTTTACGAAGAAAATAGTGATAGAAATTGTTCATTTGTAACACTTTAATTTAACTGACCATGTAGCATAGCTAACTCAATTTTTACACATTCTAAATTAACGATGAACTTAAGCCAGTGCCGTCTCCCCCTTGTTGAGAGCAACACAAAATCTAAGCCAAGTAAACAGTACAAATGTTGTTACATTGTACAATATACATGTGAGTCAACATAAAACCTTAAATACGATATAATTAAATGTAGGGATGGCAACGAGTATTTTTAATATTCGAATATTAAATTTTGTAAAATGAAATATAAAGAAAATCAAATAAATTTATATTATTTCGTATAAGGACTTTGTTTTTGGGGGGTTCCCCTAAACATGCTAAATTCGATGTGCAATTAACAGAAAAACCTGGTGTTATTATAAGACGTGTCATAGTCAATATATTGGCCCCAATAAACAGCAATTGGCAGTTTGAGTGACCCGTTATCGTCAATTTTCGGCAATTCTGGAGAACAATACTGATCGGCGTTTCATAAAGAATTCTGCACAAAAGGTTCGAAATTAATAATGCTTGAGCATATTTTAATTAAAATTGAAAATAATAATCTTTGGATGAAGATACAGCAAAATAAGCCATAAATGTTTGACCTTTTGATGAGAAATCGTGTAAAAGAACTTAGAAGCACAATTATAAAACTATGCTGTCTTTTCCTCTCCACAGTTTGAGTTTGTCTCCTTAATACACCACTCTCAATTATTACTCAGTGTGTTATTTGGAAGCACTCACCTTCTATATCAAATATTAAGTTTGTATGATAACAAACGAAAAACATGTTTATACCATCTATAATTAAAACACGTTCTAAAGATAATAACAATAACCTTTTGTGTTAGTTTACCTCCACATCCTATGTATCATAAGTATCATAGGTATGTAGGTAGGTAGATAAGATACGAAAAGATAGGATAGGCTAGGATTGGATTAGATTGCAATGGATTGGACAGGCAGGAAGGCAGATACTTCCACCGTCGTATGAAACGTCACAAATCAATTAAAGTGTAGTGATGAAACCATTATCCCGAAAACAAGCAGGTAGACAAATTTCAGCAGTCCTTTTCTTGAACTATATTTCATATACCACGACAGCATTTACATTCAACAGAATGGAATACAAATAGTGGCATGGCTTCTGCTTAAGCTATTATAGGTTTATGCTGAGCGCTAACCTCAAAGATGTCATTCAGAGAATTATCAGAAACAATGCAGAAGAGTAATAGCAAATATTGACCTTGTAAACAATGTTCACCATGCCAGCCGCTGTCACAGTGGCAGTTGAAATGCCCCGGTGTGTTCTCACAAGTTCCACCATGTTGACAGGTGCTTGTAAGAAGACACTCATCAACATCTGCAAATACATAATTGATGAACTATGGTTAACTGTGAATTTTTGGAAGTTTTGGAGTTCTGTGTTAACGTCATATGTTAACGTTTTCAGGAGCATTTAGAATACGAGTCTGGTTTGCGTCGTAAAATATCAAATCACAAAACTGGAAAGTCTAACAAATTTCTACAATTGTTGGCAAGCTGGGTAGGAATATAAAAACCCATCTATATTGAAGCGTGGACAAATATTTATTAAAATATTATAATTACTATTAACAGACATATGTATAATAAATGAACTTAATTTATAGTACACTGTCGACATGTCATCTAAGAACTGAAAAAGCTAGGATAATGATGAGCATAAAACTTAATAAATTTGTACCGTATTGACAATGGTTGCCAGTCCATCTTATACCACACCGACAACTGTAACTCCCAATCATGTTTCGACATGTCGTATTATGTTGACAAGGATTGTTAGGATGACATTCGTCTATATCTGGAAATATATTTTCTTAAAATAAAAGATATGAACATACGAATTATAATGTCAATCAGTATGAAATAATGGTTAAATTATTGCTGAATATATATGAAGGGTTTTTCATCAGTTCAAAATCTAACTTGATATTGACAATAGCCTTAACTATAAAATAAAGCCCTCTTTATCGATGCATCTGATTTGAAAATGAGTTATCAGCGGACAGATTTGTGGTTCCCATTAGTGTTCTCACATGCTGTCAAATGTTCCAGCTTTGTGGAATAAATATTTGTAAGTCAATGACATAATATAAAAGAAAAAGAGAAAACAGTGCCCAAGATTATAAAACTGAGCATGGAAACCAGTCTCAAATCTCAAGCATCTGATTGGCTGAAATGGCGACCAGTCGCCATTTCAGCCAATCAGATGCTTGAGATTTGAGACTGGTTTCCAAACTCAGCTTTATAACCTTGGAACCAGAATAAAACATTACACATAAAGTTATGCAAATTTGTTTGGAAAACTTTTTATTTCAGTTCTCCTTTATGAATAAATATTCAGTACTGACATCAAGCTTACAGACATCCTGCAAATTTATAAAAAGAACTTGGTTACAGTCAATAACCTTTAGTTTGTGTTGGCTTCCTTCCATTGGAGCTGTTATAAATGTTAGCTTTAAAAGTTGGTTTTAAATAAAATTATTTAAACTTGGGGTGTGTGTTTTATGGAGAAAAAAAATCAAAATTGCTAGCTGTCCAACCTGTCATGCGTAGTTATTAAAAATAACTAGGCACATTTGCTCAAGGTAACAAATTTAATTAACTTTGAAAAACCACGCAAAGGTTAAAGGCGTTATTAAAAAGTATAGTTCTCATGTCAAACTTGTACCATATAATTTCAAAAAAGTCGGGTTTAATCATCAATCAATATAGTCTGGTGTATGAAAACAAGTTTACGCATTAAAATAAGGGACTGTTAGAGTATGGTTACTTTAAATCTTACGAAACTCATAAGATATGATGCGCGCGTTGAAACGCTATAATCTTCACCCCACTCCATCCGCCAACGAGCTTAAATGTTATTTCTCCGACCTTTCCAAGGATGTTCCCTTAATATATTATGTCGGTTTTATCCATTGTCGTCAGTTTTGTTTATTTTCGCTTATGTCTTTTTTGATTTTTGATATTATTTGTGTCTGTTCCTACTTCCTAAACCTAATCAAGCCTGGTGAAGTTGAAGGTAACTTGACAGTCACGTGGTGTTTACTTCATGGCTGCGTGTGGATGATGTTTGTCACGTTGTGGGAATTCCTGATATGCATTTTTCTTTTTTTCACTAGTTTATATTGTTACTTTTACTGAGAAAGGTAAATTTTGTTTAGAAAGTTTATGGAGTTTGAAACAATAGGGTCAGTCATCATAATACTAAAAAAACTTTTCAAGTTCATCGCCGTTACCCAGATTGAGTTAAAAATTTGAGCTCACTTTAAAAACACTGTAACAAAATGGTATTTCACATATGAAGATGTTTTTTTGAGACTTTATTTCTAAAGAAAATACGTAAACTGTACGTTATTCCACGTTATTCATAACAATCATATGTAAATTCAACAACGGTTACCATAATGATATTCTACCGCGCGCTGCATGGCTTGTGATTAACCAATCTGCTGTTCTTTTCCCTTGACCGTTTGGCTTTGTGGAGAGACTGTGTTTTCTAAGCGTGACAATTCCTGTTATTCATATTTTACGTTTGTAAACTACGAACAAACGATACAATAAAAATTTTGATGCAGGGGGCATCAAGTCGGCGCGAGAAGAATTTTCATCAAACAATGGCAAAAAATCGAAAGGCAATATATATATTATTGCACAAGCAAACAGAACCTTAAATCTATTTATGGTTATGTTGTAAGGATATTCATTGTTTGCTTTTTAAGTTATTGGTAAGGATGGGATCAAAGGCCAAAAGCAGTATAGCTGTATGACATTGTTTTCATGTTATATCCATGTTTGTTATTAAGTTTAGGAAGTGGCCATACTGCAACGTACAACATCATAATTTTATAGTTTTATAACGTTTTGTCCCGAAAAACATCTCACTAATTACGTTCCACAAGCTCTCACATAGGTATAGAAGCAGTGCAAAGGTCAACATCCCTGACCGATTATACGGAAATTACGTCTTGCAATGTACGATTAAAAGCAATGTACATGACGTATAACCAGTATCACAATTGTACATTTATTCACACCTTTATCTCCGAACAGAACTCTCACGAATTATGTTCCACAACTACCAAGACGTACATATGCAGTGCAATAACCAACTTCCCTGACCGATTACACGGAAGGACCGACTACTGTTGTTTTCAAAACTAGTCATGTGCTTAGGAGAACTTATTATTTAAAAAAAACTCTTAAAAAGCGATATCAACCAGTTACCATGGTACGATTCGTTAAACGTTTGTAAATACGTCTTTTGCAAAACAATTCCCATTAATACATATCAGACATAAACATAGTAATATATACATAAAATACATATTAATACAAACATTTATGAAATTATGCCATTATCCCCCCACGTTTAATTCCAAAAGTAAGCACAAATATAGTCGACGGCCTCATGGGCCGCCGACTTATAACATAATTTTAATGCATATTGCCATTGGAAAGTTCATATACTATACTTTCTCGCTATCTCCCCCTCTCTCTCTCTCTTTCTCTCTATCTTCTCTCTCTCTCACTCTGGTTTTGAGTCCACGCAGTTACGGTATCGTAGAACTCTCTCGCATTCTGGGGACACCTCTCTCGATTTCCTATATGATATATGGGGTCAGATCAAGTTTTCATTACTCTTATTTTTGAGGGGACATAGCTATTAATACATTTTATGACCTCACCATGACTTAAGGATTTTCATGCACTACCGTAACAGTGAGGACCCACACAATGTCCTCAGAATCACGAAGTTGGTGAAGGCGGACGTGTTTTGGAGAAGGGCGATATGATTTTATTTTTTAAGTGTTTTAACTGTGTTTTTAGCATTTTAACACTCGATGATAGTTAAACCCATTATTTTATCTGGGGACCATACGCCGCTGAACATGGAATGGTATTAATCTGAAAATACCTCATTGAAGGTTCCATGTTCACCGCCATATGCATACCATCGTTTGGGATGGATCGAAATTGTACTATTTAATGGTGTAATTACTGAGTTGCGCTCCCCGGGGCTAGGCGGCGTGGGCAGTAATAAGCATTTCCATTACTGCCCATGAACAGGCTCAATCAAACCGAGCCTGCAGTACTTTCATGTTTGTCGTGTTCGGTGGCTTTCAAAGTTCCCTTTTCATCTATTTTAAACATTTGATACTGCAGTTTTATGTGTTTTAAGGAGGTTCAAGACCATTTTTAGTGATTTTATTGTGTAAAATAGCTACAAGTGTGCGTGCGGGACGGACAAAAAGCGGCAGCCATATTGAATTAAAAACGTTGATTTTGCAACTCATTTAGGAATTCAGAGAGCAAATACCCTTACTTCAACGATTGACGAAAATATTGAATGTAACATTTCAAAAGCCAGACGAACAGTTTATGCTTTAATGTCAAACGGTTTCCATGTACACAATGGACTTGATCCTGTTACCTCAATTCATTTATTGCAACTTTATGTTATTCCAGTTTTAACAAATGGAATAGAAATCATTATACCCAAGAAAACCCAATTGGACCGGTTAGAAGCATTTCAAAAGAAATTGATCAAACAGATTTTATCGTTGCCAAACAACACTGCTGACAATAAAAAGTGTAAAAAGCAATAGTTGGTTCATTGAAATAAAGAGACTATTTTTGCTTTATGAACAATCTCTTGAGTAAACGCCAAAGTATTTTAACGTATGTTTTCAGGAAAGCAAATTACAAATTCTCTGCAAATGTTTACGATTAAAATAGTGATTGAGATTGTTCATTGGCAACACTTGCATTTAACTGACCATGTAGCATAGCAAAACTCCATTTTTACACATTCTAAATTAACGATGAACTTAAGCCTGTGCTCTCTACCCCTTGTTGAGAGCAACTCAATACCGAAGCCAAGTTAACAGTACCAATGTTGTTCCATTGTACAATGTACATGTGAGTCAACATAAAACCTTCAATACGGTATAATTAAATGTAGGGATGGCAACGAGTATTCGAATATTCGAATGCTGACGTGACATTCGAATACTTGTTTAATATTCGAATATTAAATTTTGTAAAATGAAATATAAAGAAAATCAAATAAATTTATATTATTTAGTGTGAGGACTTTTTGTTTTCCCCCTAAACATGCTAAATTCGATGTGCAATTATCAGAAACGCCTTGTGTTATTATAAGACGTGTCATAGTCAATATATTGGCCCCAAATAAACAGCAGTTGGAAGTTTAAGTGACCCGTTATCGTCAATTATCGGCAATTCTTGAGAACAATACCGATCGGCGTTTAATAAAGAATTCTGCAAAAAGGTGCGGAAATAATAATGGTTGGTCAGATTTTAATTAAAATTGAAAACAATAATCTGTATACAATGCATCTATAGTAGATCGACCTTTTCTAAAACCAAATTGTGCGTCTGATATAACATTATTATTATCACAAAAAGTTGTTATCCTATTGTTTAAAATAGTTCTGAATAATTTCGAAAGGCAACTAACTAAGGTAATGCCTCTATAGTTATTTACATCATTTATGTCTCCTTTTTTATGTAAAGGTACAATAACTCCTTCCATCCATTTATCTGGGAAAAAAAACTGAGTTCAGAATTGCGTTAAAAATATCACACAAATGTGAACCAATAATATCTATACTATCAATTAAATATTCATTCATTATAAAATCACTACCCGTTGCTTTATTTCTTTTCAAAGATTTTGCAGCTTTAATAACTTCGTCCTATGAGATATTTATGTCCAGTTCTTCAACATTTTGGTTTTCGCATTCTTCAAAATTATGGTTTTGACAAAAATTTTCTGCATCAATGTTTGCATTTTGAAATTCTGTACTTCCAAGATTTGCAAAATAATTTTTAAAATCTTCTAGACTTATATTGTTTGAAGTTTTTGTAGTCCTCTTAAAATATTTCCAGAAATCTTTTGGACTTGCTTTTTTAATTTGTCAATTTCTGCATGTTTTTTTTGCGCTCATACGTTTTCCTTTTTCTTTTACACATATCTTTATAAAGCTTTTTAGATGTGCAAAATTTTTGTCTATTTTCTGCAGAATTTAAGCAATGAAAACACTTTAGATCATTTATATACTGTGTTCTAGCTCTTTCGCATTCCACATCAAACCAATCTTTATTTTCAACAATAGGTTTATCATTAAAAGTATTCTTTTCTTTATATTCATATGTCTTCATAAATAAAGGATCTGCCACATTTCTTATTACAAAGGTAAAGTTATTTAATACTGTATTAATAGAATCTCTACTGTTTATATCTATATTGTTTACCATATTATTAAATTCAGTCAACTTTCCAATTATTCCTGTTCTAAATTGTTGTTTAAAATCACTTTTCCATATAATTTTTGTATCTTAAGTAACATTCTTTCTTTCCTTTAATGTATTACATTTTATTATGAATAATATACTAGCATGATCACTATACTCATTAAAATCACTAATTTCTAAATGTTTTAACATAGAAAAATCACATTCTCTGCACAATAGCATGTCAATAACAGAGGCACCTCTATAGTTTATAAATGTAAATTTGCCCTGGGGAATCATTATATAATCTTCCATTTGAAATTCTAAAACCTGTAGATTTACAAAGATCAAGTAGCTTAAGACCATAACTATTGCATACTTTGTCAGAAGTACATCTTTGCATATATAAATCAGGATTATAATCATCATCATCTAGTTCTATACTGTGTGTATCATTTAAGATAAAATCATGTTTATCTCCCACTCTGCTATTCCAATCACCTGCTATATATACTGACCCAAGGTCTGCAAAGTCATTAATGTCATTTTGTACAATATCAAATAAATCAACATTTACAACATTATAGACTGGTGAATCTTCACCCCAAATATATACACCACATATGAAAATATCAGACTCCGTGTGGAAAAAATGTTTGTCTAATTTGAGCCAAATTATGGTATCATAGTGACAACGAATTACCTCAATACCTGGTTTTAAGTAGTCTTTAATATATAGAATAGTACCACCACTATTTCTACGAGCTCTTCTATTTTGAAATTTTCTATAAAAATTGAAACCAGTGTATCCAGAAAGCTCAATATCACTATCTTTAGATAACCAAGATTCAAACAAAAACACAATATCGTTAGATGTAATAATATTTTTAAAATCATCAGAATGTTTTTTCTCATCTGTAAATCCATTTACATTCCAGGCGATGATCTTCAGCTCACCCTCGTCGTACCCCTACTTCTTCACTGCATCCTTCACTGGACGACCGTTCATATACAGAGTGTCATAAGCCAACCAGGCCCGGTTACCCTTTCTGATCTCTTCTTTCATGCGAGGAACCAGCTGCCTTCTAGTATCATTAACCTCCCTTGGGAATTGTTCAAAAACATAGTGCCCTGTGCCCTTAAGTGCACTTGACTGCCTCCTTACTAGCTCCCTCTCCTTAAATAATGTAAATTTTGCCACAATGTTTCTATTAGATCCAGATCTCTTCGGTCCCATTCTATGCACTCTATCAAACTTAAAGTCATCAACAATTTCCTGAGCCATTTTCATTTTTGTCACTATGAAATCCCTCACCACTTTTTCACAATCCTCTGCACTGTCGGGTGTTCCTTCTGCACCCTGGGCCTCTGGTATATTACTGAAAACCAGGTTGTTACGCATGGATTGTGACTGCAGATACACTATATCGCTCCTCAGCTCCTCCTCACGTCTCTTTAGTACCAACACCTGCTCTGACAGCTTAGTAAGATTAAAGTCCGCTGACTCTACTCTATCCTCCACCCGGCTCAATCTCTCAGCAGTCTTATTTTCGTTGACATGTATATATGACCAAAGCTTTTTTAAATCATTTTCAAAACTGCCTACCTTTGTTTGTATTGTATCTATAGTTTGACTTTGTTTATCCATTCGTTCATCTAATTTGCTCAATTTATTGTTTATACTGATCAAACACTGCATTATGTCCGCATTGGTGGGGTCTTTATTGTTTTTGCTTTCGCCATATTGATGGGGTCTTTGTTCGTTTTTGCTTCCGCCATATTTGATGATTCACCCTCTACCACAGAATTTTTATCATTTTCTGGGATAGTAGCTGATAAAAGTCCACTGTTTTCTAGATACACCAAGTCACTATCATACAATACACAGTTTGCTTGGCTTAGAACTTTACTTAGAGAAGTATTTAGTGCCGTAGGAGATGTACTGCATTTTTCCCGCTTTTCTTCAGGTCCATTGTTTACACTATCGTCACTTCGATTTCTTCGTTTCTTTTTATCGTTTCCCATGGATTTTCAAAATTTGTAGATAGGAAACATTCTTTATACATATGTTATCAAAGGTATTACCGACTTTAAGGAATATATTCCAAAAACCACAAAATAAACCACCAAATTTATCAGAGCTCGAAATACACGACTTTCTTCACCTGATCACGTGACTAACCTTGATAAGCCAGATCCAATGATTGTCATAATAAAGATATTTTACATAATCGGTATCACGCACATCCAATCCCGATTGCTATTGCAGTCACGGGCAAACTCAAACCTGAGTCAATTGGTCAATATGCTAATGACATAGAACTAGTATTTCTTTCTGTTTTCTTCAATCATAACAAATTTAACCATTTTCCTGCATTTATCATCTCAATTAAACATGCCTCCTGCTTCACCTGATGTATGGAAACACTTCACCAAAGAAAGTCTCGGTTGCAGAATCCGAACGAATTACGGGAGCTACTGTGAATATGATTGCAAAGGATTACTTGCCACCGAGTATTGTTGAATCAGAAGATTTCTTGCTCTTATGGATATCGTTGCTCCAAATTACAAAGTAGCGTGCCGGAATACTGTGCGTGCGCGTATTCAGTCTACTTGTATACGAAAATGAGAAGGCGTGTCTTCTGTCGACTATATGCAGTTGTTATTTGTTAAATTACTGGTTGAAACCAGGAAGAAACCTACATCACACCATAGAGCTTACGTAAGAAGTAATGATATGAATTAATTCAAATGAAATTAAATTGATAAACAATGTTGAGCGTTATTTATAATTGGAATGACGTTATACAACCGGAAGTGCCTGTTTACCGACTCTTACTGCAAGCTCCAGCATACTTTGAGCAAAGAGACCGCAAATAAACATAATAACTATCCAATATTCTAATATTCTAATACTTGCACAACCGAATTTTCGAATGCCCATTTTTCTATTCGTTGCCATCCCTAATTTAATGCCATTACAAGTTTTGAAAATGCGTACAGCTTATAAATTATGCTTGTTGACAATCTCTAGAATAATATAGTAATTTGACAGCATTATCTCAAATAAATTTATTATTATATAAATTCAGGAATGCCAGGGGTTACAATGTATCTTAGGTTGTACGAACAGAAACACAAGGCAGTGCATAGCGTGAAATACAACTATTTACCATATTCACAATGCGCACCATTCCAACCGCTGTCGCAATGTTCACATCTATAACTCCCGAGTGTGTTCCGACATGTTCCGCCATGTTGACAGGGATTATTAGGGTTGCATTCGTCAACATCTGGAATTGTATTATTCTTAAGCGAACACTTCAGAAAAGCAAGCAAATTTTCTTGATCTAAATCTGTCCATTGAAAATGGTTACGTCACAACTAAATATATGTAAGAGATTATTTAAATTTTAATGTATATCCTCCTCTATTCTGTTTAGTTCCGCCCATTGTTTTCTCGTTTAGGGCAAACCCATTATTTTATCTGGGGACCATACGCCGCTGAACATGGAATGGTATTAATCTGAAAATACCTCATTGAAGGTTCCATGTTCACCGCCATATGCATACCATCGTTTGGGATGGATCGAAATTGTACTATTTAATGGTGTAATTACTGAGTTGCGCTCAACCCGGGGCTAGGCGGCGTGGGCAGTAATAAGCATTTCCATTACTGCCCATGAACAGGCTCAATCAAACCGAGCCTGCAGTACTTTCATATTTGTCGTGTTCGGTGGCTTTCAAAGTTCCCTTTTCATCTATTACAACATCTTAAGTAAGAGGTTTATATCTCACAGCTTTTCTAGAGCTTGCAACGATGTTAATGATTTCAATGAACGTTATCTTTGCATATTAACAGAAAACTTTTAAAACAAGGTAATCGGTAACACAAATAAAGAAATCGCCGATACCTAGATATAATTAAACAAATTCATGTGCAGTTTAAAATCACAATTGCAACAAGGTATTTCACAGCCAGTTTTTATGGAGGTTTAATGAATAACCTAACGAATATCAAAGGCAATGTTATCTTCTCCAGTTATTCGTAAAAAACATTTGTAAATTCATTATGAAATCTCTCACAAAATAGTTTAAAAAAAAAGAGGGAATATGTTTCGATGTAACTGTAACTGAGCAGGTCATACCTGTTTGACAATCTTGTCCGGACCAACCGTTTAAACAGTGGCACGTATAATGACCGAGTGAGTTTATGCAAGTTCCGCCGTGCTGGCAATGGTTTGTGACCTGACAAGCATCTATAGCTGAAAGATAGAGATGACTACTTAAGAACTTTTCGTAGAGTTTTAGGCAATTTCGGATCACTTAGCCTACACAAGAAATAAAGGATAGTTGTTTTTACCATTGTAAGATAGAAATATATTTCACCGGGTGAGCTCTGGAATTTGTATTTGCCACTCGTGAAAATACATTTCGAAGTTCACGAGTGTAATAATATTTCTATTTTTCACTAGTAAAAACAAATTTTCTTTTTATTTTATGCTTTTAGTGCAAAATTTGCGTGAATTTGACAGAAAAGTTGCAAGAAATGGGACCAAAACATCTTGTGATGTGACGTCATGACGTCAAATATAATCAAATTTGAGCCCGTTTTCTTAACGTTCTCATTTGGTATGTAATGTGCGTTTGGGTACCAACGTGAAAAAAATCAGTGAAAATAAAACTGATATTCCACTGTTTGAAAACAGTTAAATAACACTTTTATTTCAGAGGGAAAATTCTTTAATTCAATGAAAAGAATACAATAAAAAGGTTCATCACACTGATCGTGTACAATAGTAAATGGGCACCAAGTTAACAGCCTGATCAGCCGGCAAAAAATATGTGTTCTGCATCTAAAATGCTGCATTCTTTGTCAAAAATAACTAATAAATCTAAAAACGACAGTGTTGATCATGTTGAAACGCAAGAATGTGCCAGTTAATTTGGACTGTTCGTTCGTGCGATAAAAGTCTATACAGGACAGAGTAAAGAACAAAGAGTGGGTTAAGGTTTTAGAACTGTAATATTTCCGCCAAACATCGACTTATGTCCTTATTCGTGTTTTCCGAACGCCGATTCGTACGTTTCCGGTTGATACTATTTTTCGTAACTGGAGACTACTCTTTAGGTGTTTCAAGCAACTATGACGTCATTAATAACTAAATCAAATAATAACAAGAAATATCTTTTAAAAAGATAAACGGCGTTGATGGAAAAGATTTATATATACATGTATATAAAAAAGAAAGAAATACAGAGAGGTGAAGCAGACACAGTTTAGTTATTTTATTTTACTTGTTATAGCTGTTGACGAACCCTCTCTCTGCCTTCTTAGTATGACCTAGAGATTAAGCGACTGAATCATGACAACTTATAAATTCATTGAAAGTGTCTTTCAAAAAATGTTCAAGCTGTTGCAACAATTTCATACAGTGATAACAAGTCGATTAAAGAAGCAATGTCTAACATTCAGTCTTGATCTACATTTATTCAGTTTCAATAAAATACCTCTTGTAGAGTTAGAACTCAAGATGAATAAATGTCCTTGAAATTTAATAAAAATAAATACAACAGCCTGTTACAAGAGCGAAATGTACCAACTTTTACGTAAATTAACTTTAAAAAAAGTGTCCGTCCTGAGTATTGAACCCGGGGCCTCCGCTTGCAAGGCGAGAGTGTAATCCACTACACTACAATGAACTTGTATTTTGTGCTTGAAATTAACAATCAGTATCAAAGGAACTAGAAAGGAACCAGTAAGAACGAGAAATATCTACACTTCTCTTTCGTTTTACACTGTGTAAACTTGTATGCAAGTGTTTACTTGACACCCAAGAATATTCCATATAAAATTGTATTTAAGCCATCAATATTGGCTTAGCTGGTTATTTAAATCGCAAATATTTTTTTTTCTCCAATACAACACCCACTAACAACCAATCGAAATAACCTATTGATTTTTCCGCTGCATAATAATAAAAATCCCACTAGATACCTCTCCACCCTGCTAGATGCCTCTCTGGTGTAAATAGCTACCAATCGAAATAGTTTATTTCATTTTCCCTCTTCATAATAAGAGAATACGAGTATTATTTACAACATTTCATTGGTCGAAAATCTAGGTCAAAAATGAGCTTAGACAGCTAACGCCGAAAAAAATGCGGATATGAAATTGATGTAATGTAAATAAATATTTTCATAACAAATACTAAAACATTTTACAAAATACTGACTTTTTTTTAATAATACAGCAACAGAATCACGATATGAAACTAAAATACTTGTGGAATCTGTACTTTCATTTAGGAAAATGTTGCTATTTTATTGTTTCTATATTTGAACAGTATTTTTGGTATACTTATCTTCAGTAAAAGTAATTTTATGTGTTTACACGATGATTTTCACTATAGAATAATGCTTTGGTTGCAATGGTAACGGTTATCAAAATTACTTTTTTTAAGTTAAATTTTAAATAGCATAGCCGATTGCTTGCGTATTTCTTGTTTTTCAAAAAAAATTGAGGTGGTATCAAAAAATGACCATTCGTTAACCAAGCCCTTTGGTTTTTTAGGTTTTTAACCGTTTGGTCAGGGCCTTAGGTACCTATTTTGTAGGCCAGTAAAATGAAAACGAGACAGTGAAGTGCTTTCATTTTTATTATTTGATTCTATACACATTGCAGATAATTTTTATGTATAACATAATTATTTTACTGCATGAAACATGCACAAAAAGTACAGATAAAAACTTGCTTAATTTTTGCAGCTCGGAAAAATATGCATTCCCGAAGCTGGGGTGCACTTAAAAAAGTAAATTTATAAAGTGTTAGAAATAAATTCCGAACCTAATGCTCGTTTTTCCTGTTCAGGTATGATGTCATTTAACAATTAGCTTTTATTTTACAAAATTTTGCAAGGTTTGAAAGAAATAGAGATGAATTTAACTGCTAGTAGGTTTGATTTTAAGCTCATTTTTTGAAATAGAGGGTCCCCTTCTAAAATACTGAATTTCCCGAGTTACGCACGGTAAATGTTTTTTAAAACTCTTGTTTAGATGTCTAAATGGATGTACTTGGAAATGAAAACAAAATCTAATCTGCAAAAGTGCATATTACAGTTCTAAAACCTTAAACTTTGTTCCGATATCCTAAACAACATGTTGTACATGTATTTTGAGTTTGTCAACAAGTGAAGAAGCCTGAAGGAGCTCATCACTTTGTTCGTCCAGTTTAACCTATTAAAAAGCAGATCGTCACATTTCTTCCATCGGTAAATACACTTAATACTTTTAAAGGACATGTATGTGTGCGTGTGATTTTAACATCAAGGCTTCTTGACTTTGTTTATAACACATAATGCGGTTGTTTGTTGTTTTTTTTTTCAAAAACCATAGGCGATTTGATTGTCAATACTGATTTTTAAGAAATCAAGTCTTTATCATCTGTATGATACCAGTGTTTATCAAATGAGGCACGCCACGGTAAAAAAAGGACCTTTGGTCATATTTTGTGACATTTTAGTTGTTACTACATTTAGAAAGAACTTACAATAATTTATTTTTTTCTCATAACTAAAAAGTGATTTTTTTACACATTTTGTAAATAAAATGGTATTTTTACCGCGAAATGCATAATAATAAATGTCGTCTGCTCAACTTTATGACGTCATTTCAAGGATTGACGTCAACTGTCCGAAGTTATCTTTTCTCGTGACGCACCCCAAATGACTTTTTACGAAAGTAAATAAAGTGAAAGATGAATATTTATGAACAATAAACTTTAAACAGCGGGATTTACCTTCATTGCATTCCGTTCCAGTCCATCCCATAGTGCAAGTACAATGTGCTTGTTCATGAGTCTCGTGGCAAGTTGCTCCGTTCATGCAATGTAACACGTGGCAGTGTTTAGCTGGAATTATTTATATATTTTTTTCAAAAGTAGTAAATAGTAAAACGAGTTGCAGGAAGGTTAACTTTTCCAATTGCCTTTGTTACAAAACACTAGCTTGTTTTAGAATACCAGCTGGTTTCAGAATATGTTATTTCTTTTACGCTGTTTACAGGAAAGCGGTATGTTTAAAGGGAAAAAACAATACAAGAAACAACAACAAGGAAATGTTTAGATGCGTGACAATAACATTTTAGAACAAGCTTTTGTGGGATGTAAAAAAACGTGGTTTTGTTCAGTAGACTCATCGTTTTAATTTTTTTTATACACTATCATTGTTAAGTTTTGGCTTTTGTTGATGTAATTCCATGAGGACTCCATTTCTGGTTTTCCATATCCAAAGCTAAAAAAACATTTTCATATGTATGGAGTTCATACCTCTCACAATTATAAAACAGCCATTTAACCCGATTATCAGAAATATCACCTTTTTAAGATTTTCTGCAACGATAATAAAAATAAATAAGTCTTATTGCTTTATGGTGTTTTTAGACATAGAAATTGTAAAAGAAAAATATACAACTTTAACATTTAGGGTCCTCGAACACGACACATATTTCAAACGACGCTGGAACTATCTTCGAGGCCTTGCCCAGATTTATTGTATTCATATTAAATACATGCAGTTTGGTGAAACATAAAACTTAATGCTCATACATTGGCGATTACAGTATCCCAGTTGAGGCATTTTACATTTACACCACTGCATCATCAGAGGACTACTCAAACCTGTTCTTTTATAGGGATACGAAGGACGTTTGAACAAAACCGGTTTTGGGAGAGTTTTTGGACACAACGTGAATCCTCCGAATAGGCATTCCAGTTTTGAAAATGCATTCACATTAGTTCAACGATAAACATGTAAGATTGACACTCACCTACACTACAGTCTGTGCCTCCCCATTCTCTCGGACAACGACATGTGAAACCATCCGAATGATTTTCACAATGCCCGTCATTTTTACATGGGTTGTTAGAACAGAAGTTAGTAGAACCTTAAAAAAACTGACTAATTATAAGAATTGTGATGATCATATAGTATATTAATATAACAAATTAAATCTTTGAAGTTCAAACTGGTTTAACCACCCAATGGCAATTGGTTTTGTCACTGTTAATTCCATGGTGCAACACTCTCTTTTTTTTTTCGTTAATTGTTTATGGCGTCTATTTTGAAATTGGCCTTTGTATAAGCACTGGTCTCTTTTGCTTTCTCTACATTTGGCTGTACTGTGTGGGGAGGCTGTGTCTACCGGATGTGGCCATTCCTGATATCCATATTTCCCTTGTTTCCTCTGTATAGTCGTATAGTATTCCTTGTATTTCTCAACCTGCATCCGATGACGATACTGGTGGGTACCGAAGTGGTTTTGTATTAAAATGTATACGAACAGAACATGTTTAACTGTAACATGAACAAGGAGAACTTTGAATGATTTTAGTATTGGGAGCAGCGAACAGTTACAGCAAAATCGCACATTCCAGACATACTTAATATGCTTGAAATAACATATTGGTCAATCGACATTTATATATTTAATGAAATAAATATGATAACTCTCATTCTCAAAGCCCATGCTCTCTACATTTTGGCTGATTGGGGATGCTGTATTTTCTGGGTTTAACCATTCCTGATATGCATATTTCACTTTTTTATTACAAGAACACAAAGTCATGAAATTGACAATTTTTCAAATTCCACTTCGATTGGACTCCAATTTGTTCGATTCTTATGATGTGCTTTAAACGATGTTTACACTCGGCTGCAATGTTTTCGTTCCAGCATGTTTGCTCCCTATTTAAATTGGTCAATATAATGAGTCAGTTCTCGCTGTAAACGTTTTTACAGGATAGTTAAAAAATTGGAAGAACTGGGACGAGGGACTCTAAGCGACATTAAACTATCAATAGAACGATCCACTCAAATCCCGAGAAAACGCTTCCGTTCGTTTTCACTAATAGCGATCCAAACGCCCATATCGATCTTTTTTCGATTCAATTCCTCTAACAATTTGATTTTTGATTGTGCTCTGATACGCTTCAGAGCCTTTGTTTGATAATTTCATGATTGGTTGTACTAACAACTCTACTTTTTACGAAAGTAAATAAAGTGAAAGGTGAATATTTATGAACAATAAACTTTAAACAGCGGGATTTACCTTCATTGCATTCCGTTCCAGTCCATCCCATAGTGCAAGTACAATGTGCTTGTTCATGAGTCTCGTGGCAAGTTGCTCCGTTCATACAATGTAACACGTGGCAGTGTTTAGCTGAAATTATTTATATATTTTTTCAAAAGTAGTAAATAGTAAAACGAGTTGCAGGAAGGTTAACTTTTCCAATTGCCTTTGTTACAAAACACCAGCTTGTTTTAGAATACCAGCTGTATGTTTAAAGGGAAAAAACAATACAAGAAACAACAACAAGGAAATGTTTAGATGCGTGACAATAACATTTTAGAACAAGCTTTTGTGGGATGTAAAAAAACGTGGTTTTGTTCAGTAGACTCATCGTTTTAATTTTTTTATACACTATCATTGTTAAGTTTTGCCTTTTGTTGATGTAATTCCATGAGGACTCCATTTCTGGTTTTCCATATCCAAAGCTAAAAACACATTTTCATATGTGTGGAGTTCATAGCTCTCACAATTATAAAACAGCCATTTAACCCGATTATCAGAAATATCACCTTTTTAAGATTTTCTGCAACGATAATAAAAATAAATAAGTCTTATTGCTTTATGGTGTTTTTAGACATAGAAATTGTAAAAGAAAAATATACAACTTTTACATTTAGGGTCGTCGAACACGACAAATATTTCAAACGACGCTGGAACTATCTTCGAGGCTTTGCCCAGATTTATTGTATTCATATTAAATACATGCAGTTTGGTGAAACACAAAACTTAATGCTCATACATTGGCGATTACATTATCCCAGTTGAGGCATTTTACATTTACACCACTGCATCATCAGAGGACTACTCAAACCTGTTCTTTTTATAGGGATACGAAGGACGTTTGAACAAAACCGGTTTTGGGAGAGTTTTTGGACACAACGTGAATCCTCCGAATAGGCATTCCAGTTTTGAAAATGCATTCACATTAGTTCAACGATAAACATGTAAGATTGACACTCACCTACACTACAGTCTGTGCCTCCCCATTCTCTCGGACAACGACATGTGAAACCATCCGAATGATTTTCACAATGCCCGTCATTTTTACATGGGTTGTTAGAACAGAAGTTAGTAGAACCTTAAAAAAACTGACTAATTATAAGAATTGTGATGATCATATTGTATATTAATATAAAAATTAAATCTTATAAGTTCAAACTGGTTTAAACCCCAAATGGCAATTTTTTTGTCACTTGCAATTCCAAGGTGCAATACCCTCGGGTTTTTTTATTTTTGTGAATTGTTTATTGAAATTGGCCTTTGTATAAGCACTGGTATCATTGTTTTCTCTGCACTAGGCTGTACTGTGTTGGGTGGCTGTGTCTTTCGGATGTAAGCATTCCTGATATCCATATTTCCCTTGTTTCCTCTGTATAGTCGTTCAATTTTCCTTGTATTTCTCAACCTGCATCCGATGACGATACTGGTGGGTACCGAAGTGGTTTTGTATTAAAATGTATACGAACAGAACATGTTTAACTGTAACATGAACAAGGAGAACTTTGAATGATTTAAGTATTGGGAGCAGAGAACAGTTACAGCAAAATCAGTCAATTGCACATTCCAGACATACTTAATATGCTTGAAATAACATATTGGTCAATCGACATTTATATATTTAATGAAATAAATATGATAACTCTCATTCTCAAAGCCCATGCTCTCTACATTTTGGCTGATTGGGGATGCTGTATTTTCTGGGTTTAACCATTCCTGATATGCATATTTCACTTTTTTATTAGATGAACACAAAGTCATGAAATTGACAATTTTTCAAATTCCACTTCGATTGGACTCCAATTTGTTCGATTCATATTATGTGCTTCAAACGATGTTTACACTCGGCTGCATTTTTTTTGTTCCAGCATGTTTGCGCCTTATTTAAAATGGTTAATATAATGAAAACATTGTAATACATTGTTTTAATATTTAAATTCTTAAAACTTAATAAGATTGTATACATCATGTGTGCCTAATTTCTCAATTCTATGGACACAGTTGGTTGGCCACCCGTGTAAGCCGTACATACAACCAAAACCAACCGTGGCCATATCCGAGTTACACTCGGGATACATTCGAGTGTATCCGTGAAAGCCGTGTATGATTTTTAAAACTTAAAAACAACTGGCACGGGTGCCATGTCCGTGTATGATCGTGTTAGCAATCGTACAAGACCGTGAGAGACCGTACGAGACCGTATATACAACCGCACATGAAGTCTACTCCACGAGTGAGCTCAACCGTGTCAATATCGTATATAAATCGTATGGAATCGTGTGAAACCGTTTCTAAGTCCTACATCCAACACCCGGATTAACACTCGAATGACACACGATCACCGTACGATTCACACGAGTGTATACACGGTTTTTTACGATCGCCATACGACCAATACGGTTTCATACGATCGCCATTCGACCAATACAGTTCAAGTAAAAATTAAACATGGCCAAGTACGACCAGACACGGTCTCTATGTCTGTACAAAGCTCGTGTATGATCATACAGCACTCGAACACAACAGAAAACACAACTACCTGTTGTCACCTTGAAACAACAAAGTACTTGCTACATAATGCATCCAAAGAAGAAGAAGGTCCCCAAATGATCCCCAGCATGGAAGAATCTCCCAGCGAGAATACAAAAAGGGCAAAAGATTAGGGCGTTTTGGATCGTTATTAACGAAAAAAGTACGGAAGCGTTTTCTCGGGATTGGAGTGGATCGCTACTATTAATAGTTTAATGTCGCTTAGAGTCCCTCGTCCCACTTCTACCGATTTTTTAACTACTCTGTAAAAACGTTTAAAGTAATATCCTCGCAAGGAGCTTGTCTTTCTTCAAAACAGGTCGTGTATTTATAAAAGAAGAGCCTAAGATCCATATACACAGAACCATAGAATTGAGAAATTAGGCGCACATGATGTATACAATCTTATTAAGTTTTAAGAATTTAAATATTAAAACAATGTATTACAATGTTTTCATTATATTAACCATTTTAAATAAGGAGCAAACATGCTGGAACAAAAAAAAATTGCAGCCGTATAAGCCGTGTGTTCTGCGTGAGACAGGCTTAAGCGACATTAAACTAGTAATAGTAGCGATCCACTCAAATCCCGAGAAAACGCTTCCGTTTTTTTTTCACTAATAGCGATCCAAACGCCTAAATCGATCTTTTTTTTCGATTCAATTCCTCTAACAATTTGATTTTTGATTGTGCTCTAATTGCACTGGTACACACATCGGGCTGTGGACCGTTTCCGATACGATTCAGAGCCTATGTTTGATAATTTCATGATTGGTAGTACTAACAACTTACTGGTTGTTGGATGCGGAGGTGCAACAACTAAGGTCAAGAACAATTGCAAGAAGAAAATCGTAAAATGCATGATGATTTCGATCCTAAAACAAAGAAAACAACATGTAATAGTACTTCAGCGCACTATATTTCAACGTATGCGATTAGTATTCGGTTCAAACCTTAAAATTTTACAGCAAGAAAAACACATAAACACCCCAAAACAAGAGAGATATGTAATGATATATTAACTGTAAACCCAATAAGTTGAGATTACTATGATTATATTGTCTACATTTTTATAAATTAAACATTTATTGAGATTGTGTTTGCATCGCGTATAATGCATTTAGGCTTGTCCAAATTTATAAAATAAGGGATTTAATGTTGCTGTATTTTATCATATTTGCAAGATTGGATTTACTTTCAAATTAGTGATTTCAAAAGCGGGCAGCTATATTTAAAGATCGGCATACAATTAGAAATGACGAATCTATGACCTTAATTGGTCTCATTGTATTTTAGGAGAACAGATCCAGAAAAAGACAAAAAACATAAATACCTTACAATCGATGACCTTGTCTAAACACAAACACACATCAGTGTAATGGAATAGAGCTAGAAAGAAAGGCAATTTAACATTTCTTATATTACCGATAATGGTTTATCTGTAATACTCACCTCGTTCTATATGGAGGCATTTCTTTGCCAACACTGTACATTTGCATTTCTCGTTGTGTTAAATGAAGATTCGTTTTTTTTTCTCAGTCGATCCGACGATTGCCGACCCTACGTCGTTTTTTTTTTCAGAAATTCGCCGTGACGGTGCGTGTTCGCTCCCAGCTAGAGGCACTATCATCCGAAACTTGCCGGAGATAGCCGAATCAGTACTAATGTCACAATTGCGAGATTTAACTCCGCCACAGGGTGTCCGCATTAAATAAACTATTTCATTGAAACAATAATATATATTGCAGATTGAAAACGTGTAACTTATATTTAGCGAGGACGAACAGAATTACGTATAATTTATATATGCGGACTTTATGCAAAGACACAATTGTAATACAAATAATGAATCACTGTTAACATGTAAATAAATTCCAAACAATGAAATATTTTGCATTAGTCCGCAAGAGTAATTAAAATGCGATAAGAACACTCCTCATTGTGTTATATCAAATATTTTGCGTGAGTGAATAAAATAGAAATAATGGATCTAAATGATTTTAAGGCTTCAAGGTTATAAAGCTGAGTTTGGAAACCAGTCTCAAATCTCAAGCATCTGATTGGCTGAAATGGCGACTAGTCGCCATTTCAGCCAATCAGATGCTTGAGATTTGAGACTGGTTTCCATGCTCAGTTTTATAACCTTGGGCACAGGTGTTATTCCAGCAACATATTCATAACAATTTTAACATCGCCATGGAAACACCAGTCTTACAAAACAGCTGTTCATCTAACACTTGTCGGATTAACACAATGAGGCAGTCCTTTCTTGAAACTTATATGTGCACTTAACATTTTACGTCGGAGTCTTGTTAAAGTTAAAGCATGCAGTAAACAGTTTTAAACCAAAGTGGCTAACATTAAGACCACATCTGCGATTTGTCAAAACTAGTCTTTATAGTGGTATCGTTTTTAACTGTGGCTAGAACATAATGCAGAACTGTAAAAAGGGACTTTGAAATAGTTGTCTTATTATGGGGATCGTCTTAAATTCGGTGCTGTTCTAATGATGGATTTTGCTGTATTTCAGTTTTCTACGTTCGGATTCAATTAAAGAAGTCATTGTTAACTTTTTTTCTATTTTTAAACATGCGTTCAGCGAGTCTTCAAAACAAATGATTGAAATGAACTAACCGTTAAATGGTGGACTTACTTCAACAGCTTTTAACACAGTCATATTGGTAGAAAGCCAGTGCAAAACATATTTAAATCAATCTAGAAGTTTATACTTTAAATTATATGTCATTATGTACTAAAAATAATTGCTGAAAGCATCAGTCCGATTAGTTGAGATCTTTAGACCTATGTTTCAATGGTTCAATTTATATTTGGCAGTCGATAGTTCAAATTACGAAACTGTATCGTCTTTTTTGTCTAAAACATTTCTAGTTTATGTATTTTATCGAGATAAATCAAATATATTTAAGACCAAATTTTATCGCATTATAAAACATTGCAAATATTACCCTCTTTGTTTTCAAAATTATGACACAGTTCTACGATGTCTGCATGTTAGCATGTCATATATTTTTCTAATTCAGTTGCGTTTGGTGATATTTTAAGATATATATTTTATGCCTTCGTTTAAATGTGTTTTTTTTTAATTTGGACTTAATATACCTTTAAGATTGATATAATGTGCATACCATGGCATGCATCTGTATTTGTCGACACAATTAATTATTTTAAAGAATACAATTTAACCATACCTCGCCGATTGCCGTGTCTTAGTATCTACCGATATTATATCAATTATCAGCTTCGTTTTTTCGCGACGTTTTTAGACTGGCGCATTGCGCATGCGCCAGTCTTAACTAACGATGCCGTGAACTCTGCGACGCGCAGTCCTGAACTTCGGGTGTATCATTGCGACCACGAGAGCGTATCAAGTAAGTGGTCACCGCGAGAGCAGGCCGAAATGTTCTGCACAAGTGTTAAGCACAATGCAGCACACCATTCCACGAATCTTGAGCGATTCATAGTAAGTTTCCGTGTAATTTTGGAGCATCCATGCCAAAAATTCCATCGGACAAATGTAGAGTGAAATCATGACCAGCTACGGTAGTGAACAAGCAACTGGATATGCATGAGTAGTTTAGTTGCGCCTGAAAGATTTCGTAGTTGTGCGGCATAAAAAGTAGTGCACTTTAAGAAAATACAAATATTTCGAGAAGGAATGCGAACTTTGAAAGATAATGCTACAAATAAAAACAAAAAAACAATTTTATGTTGTTGTTCGAACAACTTTTAAAGGATATTAGAAGAACGATTAAAAACAAATCAGTCACGTGACAAGCGGGAGATAACGTGGGTTGCCATTTTGGTTAGGATGGATTAGTGATGGATCGAGATTTTGCTCAGCATTAAGGACCGAACCGAGCTATCATAACGGTTGTTAGGCTCGACAACCGTTAACAAGCTTTGATTTATTTCCAACAAGCGTTAAGTTCGCCGACATCCGTTTATTCAAAGTCGACATGGCATAATTTTCTGTTTCTTGCATTGTAAACACAGGTCGCTTTTCAATACACGCCTCATTCAAGGTTAAGCAATGGGCGATTTGACCAATCATAATCGATTTCTTTACTATCAGCCGGATAACTCCGCCTCTTCACGTGGTAGAATTCGTAAGTATGTCGGTGTCGTTTGATCGTATTTTGGCTCTGCGGATGTTGATATTCTCAATTAAAAGCGTGTGTTTGACATGATGTTCAATGATTTTAACAAGATGCGATCATGAGTAATAATTTGGTTATTCTTTGTTCTGTGATTAGAAGACAAACACTTCGAAAATTGTACTGTATACATGTATGAAAATAATTGCAGGCCGCAAAAATCCTTGCCCTGGTAGGGAGAATTTTGTAGGCGTGTTTATCAGATAGAGTCAAGTTACCTATGCTCGGCCAGTCCAATGCTCGGCCACTTTTGATTACATCTGTTATAAATCGAATTAAAGTTTGAAATCGAAAGAAAAATTGTTTGTTTTTTGTTAAACCCAACATGACATTGTAGAAAGAAAGCCAGATCAGTATCATCAAAGCGCTTGATTGCGGACAGCAGACGATACTCACTGTCGATAGCTTTCAAGAAATGAAAGAATGATGCTGGTTTATATAAAACTCTAATCTGAAACGTATTTCTGAAAAAAAAAACAAAAAAAACATAATGATCATTTAATCAGGTGGGAATTGTTGTGGAAAAATGTTACCTTAAATATCCACTTGAACAATTATGAAATGATAACGCAGTTTTTCTTAAAATGCCATCTAAATCAACACCCCACCCACCAAATAAACACTGGAGTAAAACTAGAACCGCATCTCTGGAGTACTAGGATAAAATTGTTAGACTCATAAATTTATTAAAGATCTTTTTTTATGTTTAAATTCACTTGTTTAACCGGTTATATGGATAATGTTTGCAACTTTTATAATTGTTCATTCAGAAGTGCTGAAATAAGAAAACATCAGCATCAAAGAAGGTATACATGTATAAAGCTATAGAACAAAATAAACATTTAGTGGATGTAAGTTCTCAGTAACTCCCATCATTTAAGATATTTTATTATTTTTCTAATATTTTATAACCTTAAATTTTAAAATTTACTGTTAATTGGCTGGTAAACTACCTGGCCGAGCATTGGACCAAATCTACTGAAATTTAGTTGTGTTGAACCTGTTGAAAACCGC